>JAPTMU010000327.1:48636-83636 GCA_028583405.1 Pogonophryne albipinna | reverse complement strand
CAGGACTCTACAGGGATAACAGGAACCTACAGGACTGACAGGACCCTACAGGACTGTAAGTGGACTAACAGGACTAACAGGACCCTACAGGACTAACAGGACCCTACAGGACTGTAAGTAGACTAACAGGACCCTACAGAACTGTAAGTGGACTAACAGGACTAACAGGACCCTACAGGACTAACATGACCCTACAGAACTGTAAGTGGACTAACAGGACTAACAGGACCCTACAGGACTAACAGGACCCTACAGGACCCTACAGGACTGTAAGTAGACTAACAGGACTAACAGGACCCTACAGGACTAACAGGACCCTACAGGACTGTAAGTGAACTAACAGGACTAACAGGACCCTACAGGACTAACAGGACCCTACAGGACTAACAGGACTGTAAGTGGACTAACAGGACCCTACAGTACTAACAGGACCCTATAGGACTAACAGGACCCTACAGGACTCTAAGTGGACTAACAGCACCAGGTATTACCCCCCCCAGCTGCAGAAGGCTGTTGACGTAGCTCTCGTCCTTCTCCACCTTCTTCCTGAAGCGGATGGTCTGCTCCATCTCCTGGGGGTTCACGTCCTTGGGCCACCCCCCTTCCACATGGTTTATCCCACAGCTGTCGGACTCAAAGCGCTCAGTGTTCACCTGAAGGGGGACCACAACAGGTCATTAATAAAGAGGACCCCTGCCCTGTAACCCTGAGTCTGGACCCCCTAATATATATATATATAGACATGTCTCTGTATAGTGTAACAGGGACATGTCATATACAGGAGGCTATATATGACATGTCCCTGCTACATCCAGGAGCAGGCTAAAGTAGTGTCGAGCCGATGCAGGGGGGTCGGAGACGGCGTGTGGACGATGGAACTCCACACTTTATTTCTAGTCCGTGGCGCAACACACTCAAGTGAATTATGTCCCGTAATGTTCACCACAGTAGCCTATGTATATATTGACACACCTGGTGCTCGGACATGTCCCTGGCGGCCTGGAGGCCCTGATCTCGGGGATTCTTCAGCAGAAAGCAGGGGGCCAGGCTCGGGTCCGGAGGGAGGTCCAATATCAGGCTCGCGGGCCGGTCCGAGAGCAGCGGCTGCCGGCCGAACTCACTGCGCAGCCGCGAGTACCCGAGCACGATCTCCATCTCTCAATAACGGACCGAACCAAGACTAAATAACGGACCAAACTCCGACTAAATAACGGATTAGTCACTGAATGATGGGGCTGATAACACAGGGATGGATTACCGGGTAAAACCCCGACTAAATGACGGTAAAACAATGAATAATTACCGGATTAAACGCGTTGTTTTCCCGGTTAAACTACTCAGTAACTCACAGAGCTGTTGTCGAGGTTTGCGGTATCCTAGCAACGAGGCATGTTAACCGTATCCAATCGACAACATTTGAATAAACTTTATTAAATTCAGCGAACAGAAACACTTTGAAGACGTAGAGCAGTCAGAAGTATACAGGTATTACTTTCTTATTTTAAGGGTTTTATTGTTAATATATAAATGTAGATATATATTTTAAATTTGTATTTAATATATATTTATCTACATATCTAAATATTATTTCATTAAAGATATTTTTACCGTCTGTTTTTTCTTTCCTGTTGTCAGTTGTGTTACTGTGTGCCTTAACCTTTAAAGAGTCCTCTCCTGCTGATGTTCAGGTGTATATCAGTATGTAGTGTCTCTACTTTAAAGAGTCCTCTCCTGCTGATGTTCAGGTGTATATCAGTATGTAGTGTCTCTACTTTAAAGAGTCCTCTCCTGCTGATGTTCAGGTGTATATCAGTATGTAGTGTCTCTACTTTAAAGAGTCCTCTCCTGCTGATGTTCAGGTGTATATCAGTATGTAGTGTCTATACTTTAAAGAGTCCTCTCCTGCTGATGTTCAGGTGTATATCAGTATGTAGTGTCTCTACTTTAAAGAGTCCTCTCCTGCTGATGTTCAGGTGTATATCAGTATGTAGTGTCTCTACTTTAAAGAGTCCTCTCCTGCTGATGTTCAGGTGTATATCAGTATGTAGTGTCTATACTTTAAAGAGTCCTCTCCTGCTGATGTTCAGGTGTATATCAGTATGTAGTGTCTCTACTTTAAAGAGTCCTCTCCTGCTGATGTTCAGGTGTATATCAGCATGTAGTGTCTCTACTTTAAAGAGTCCTCTCCTGATGATGTTCAGGTGTATATCAGTATGTAGTGTCTCTACTTTAAAGAGTCCTCTCCTGCTGATGTTCAGGTGTATATCAGTATGTAGTGTCTCTACTTTAAAGAGTCCTCTCCTGCTGATGTTCAGGTGTATATCAGTATGTAGTGTCTCTACTTTAAAGAGTCCTCTCCTGCTGATGTTCAGGTGTATATCAGTATGTAGTGTCTATACTTTAAAGAGTCCTCTCCTGCTGATGTTCAGGTTGTATATCAGTATGTAGTGTCTCTACTTTAAAGAGTCCTCTCCTGCTGATGTTCAGGTGTATATCAGTATGTAGTGTCTCTACTTTAAAGAGTCCTCTCCTGCTGATGTTCAGGTGTATATCAGTATGTAGTGTCTCTACTTTAAAGAGTCCTCTCCTGCTGATGTTCAGGTGTATATCAGTATGTAGTGTCTCTACTTTAAAGAGTCCTCTCCTGCTGATGTTCAGGTGTATATCAGTATGTAGTGTCTCTACTTTAAAGAGTCCTCTCCTGCTGATGTTCAGGTGTATATCAGTATGTAGTGTCTCTACTTTAAAGAGTCCTCTCCCGCTGATGTTCAGGTGTATATCAGTATGTAGTGTCTCTACTTAAAGAGTTCTCTCCTGCTGATGTTCAGGTGTATATCAGTATGTAGTGTCTCTACTTTAAAGAGTCCTCTCCTGCTGATGTCCAGGTGTATATCAGTATGTAGTGTCTCTACTTTAAAGAGTCCTCTCCTGCTGATGTCCAGGTGTATATCAGTATGTAGTGTCTCTACTTTAAAGAGTCCTCTCCTGCTGATGTTCAGGTGATATCTGTATAGTGTCTCTACTTTAAAGAGTCCTCTCTGCTGATGTCCAGGTGTATATCTGTATAGTGTCTCACTTTAAAGAGTCCTCTCCTGCTGATGTCCAGGTGTATACAGTATGTAGTGTCTCTACTTTAAAGAGTCCTCTCCAGCTGATGTTCAGGTGTATATCAGTATGTAGTGTCTCTACTTTAAAGAGTCCTCTCCTGCTGATGTCCAGGTGTATATCAGTATGTAGTGTCTCTACTTTAAAGAGTCCTCTCCTGCTGATGTCCAGGTGTTATATCAGTATGTAGTGTCTCTACTTTAAAGAGTCCTCTCCTGCTGATGTCCAGGTGTATATCAGTATGTAGTGTCTCTACTTTAAAGAGTCCTCTCCTGCTGATGTCCAGGTGTATATCAGTATGTAGTGTCTCTACTTTAAAGAGTCCTCTCCTGCTGATGTTCAGGTGTTATCTCAGTATGTAGTGTCTCTACTTTAAAGAGTCCTCTCCTGCTGATGTTCCAGGTTGTATATCTAGTATGTAGTGTCTCTACTTTAAAGAGTCCTCTCCTGCTGATGTTCCAGGTGTATATCTGTATAGTGTCTCTACTTTAAAGAGTCATCTCCTGCTGATGTCCAGGTGTATATCAGTATGTAGTGTCTCTACTTTAAAGAGTCCTCTCCTGATGATGTTCAGGTGTATATCTGTATGTAGTGTCTCTACTTTAAAGAGTCCTCTCCTGCTGATGTCCAGGTGTATATCAGTATGTAGTGTCTCTACTTTAAAGAGTCCTCTCCTGCTGATGTCCAGGTGTATATCAGTATGTAGTGTCTCTACTTTAAAGAGTCCTCTCCTGCTGATGTCCAGGTGTATATCATGTATAGTGTCTCTACTTTAAAGAGTCCTCTCCTGCTGATGTCCAGGTGTATATCATGTATGTAGTGTCTCTACTTTAAAGAGTCCTCTCCTTGCTGATGTCAGGTGTATATCAGTATGTAGTGTCTCCTACTTTAAAGAGTCCTCTCCTGCTGATGTCCAGGTGTATATCAGTATGTAGTGTCTCTACTTTAAAGAGTCCTCTCCTGCTGATGTCCAGGTGTATATCTGTACTAGTGTCTCTACCTTTAAAGAGTCCTATCCTGCTGATGTCCAGGTGTATATCAGTACGTAGTGTCTATACTTAAAAGAGTCCTCTCCTGATGATGTCCAGGTGTATATCAGTATGTAGTGTCTTACTTTAAAGAGTCCTCTCCTGCTGATGTCCAGGTGTATATCGTATGTAGTGTCTCTACTTTAAAGAGTCCTCTCCTGCTGATGTCCAGGTGTATATCAGTATGTAGTGTCTCTACTTTAAAGAGTCCTCTCCTGCTGATGTCCAGGTGTATATCAGTATGTAGTGTCTCTACTTTAAAGAGTCCTCTCCTGCTGATGTCCAGGTGTATATCAGTATGTAGTGTCTCTACTTTAAAGAGTCCTCTCCTGCTGATGTCCAGGTGTATATCAGTATGTAGTGTCTCTACTTTAAAGAGTCCTCTCCTGCTGATGTCCAGGTGTATATCAGTATGTAGTGTCTCTACTTTAAAGAGTCCTCTCCTGCTGATGTTCAGGTGTATATCTGTATAGTGTCTCTACTTTAAAGAGTCCTCTCCTGCTGATGTCCAGGTGTATATCTGTATAGTGTCTCTACTTTAAAGAGTCCTCTCCTGATGAATGTCCAGGTGTATATCAGTATGTAGTGTCTCTACTTTAAAGAGTCCTCTCCTGCTGATGTCCAGGTGTATATCAGTATGTAGTGTCTCTACTTTAAAGAGTCCTCTCCTGCTGATGTTCCAGGTGTATATCAGTATGTAGTGTCTCTACTTTAAAGAGTCCTCTCCTGCTGATGTCCAGGTGTATATCAGTATGTAGTGTCTCTACTTTAAAGAGTCCTCTCCTGCTGATGTCCAGGTGTATATCAGTATGTAGTGTCTCTACTTTAAAGAGTCCTCTCCTGCTGATGTCCAGGTGTATATCAGTATGTAGTGTCTCTACTTTAAAGAGTCCTCTCCTGCTGATGTCCAGGTGTATATCAGTATGTAGGTTCCTCTACTTTAAAGAGTCCTCTCCTGCTGATGTTCAGGGTATATCTGTATAGTGTCTCTACTTTAAAGAGTCCTCTCCTGCTGATGTCCAGGTGTATATCAGTATGTAGTGTCTCTACTTTAAAGAGTCCTCTCCTGCTGATGTCAGGTGTATATCAGTATGTAGTGTCTCTACTTTAAAGAGTCCTCTCCTGCTGATGTCCAGGTGTATATCAGTATGTAGTGTCTCTACTTTAAAGAGTCCTCTCCTGCTGATGTCCAGGTGTATATCATGTATGTAGTGTCTCTACTTTAAAGAGTCCTCTCCTGCTGATGTCCAGGTGTATATCAGTATGTAGTGTCTCTACTTTAAAGAGTCCTCTCCTGCTGATGTTCAGGTGTATATCAGTATGTAGTGTCTCTACTTTAAAGAGTCCTCTCCTGCTGATGTCCAGGTGTATATCAGTATGTAGTGTCTCTACTTTAAAGAGTCCTCTCCTGCTGATGTCCAGGTGTATATCAGTATGTAGTGTCTCTACTTTAAAGAGTCCTCTCCTGCTGATGTCCAGGTGTATATCAGTATGTAGTGTCTCTACTTTAAAGAGTCCTCTCCTGCTGATGTCCAGGTGTATATCAGTATGTAGTGTCTCTACTTTAAAGAGTCCTCTCCTGCTGATGTCCAGGTGTATATCAGTATGTAGTGTCTCTACTTTAAAGAGTCCTCTCCTGCTGATGTCCAGGTGTATATCAGTATGTAGTGTCTCTACTTTAAATATTGTCCTCTCCTGCTGATGTTCCAGGTGTATATCAGTACTGTAGTGTCTCTACTTTAAAGAGTCCTCTCCTGCTGATGTCAGGTGTATATCAGTATGTAGTGTCTCTACTTTAAAGAGTCCTCTCCTGCTGATGTCCAGGTGTATATCAGTATGTAGTGTCTCTACTTTAAAGAGTCCTCTCCTGCTGATGTTCCAGGTGTATATCAGTATGTAGTGTCTCTACTTTAAAGAGTCCTCTCCTGCTGATGTTCAGGTGTATATCAGTATGTAGTGTCTCTACTTTAAAGAGTCCTCTCCTGCTGATGTCCAGGTGTATATCGTATAGTGTCTCTACTTTAAAGAGTTCCTCTCCTGCTGATGTCCAGGTGTATAATCAGTATGTAGTGTCTCTACTTTAAAGAGTCCTCTCCTGCTGATGTTCAGGTGTATATCAGTATGTAGTGTCTCTACTTTAAAGAGTCCTCTCCTGCTGATGTCCAGGTGTATATC
The DNA here is from genome assembly GCA_028583405.1 of Pogonophryne albipinna. Lineage (NCBI taxonomy): Eukaryota > Metazoa > Chordata > Actinopteri > Perciformes > Artedidraconidae > Pogonophryne > Pogonophryne albipinna. Next base: position 77,328 of record JAPTMU010000327.1, on the reverse strand, counting down.
ATGTAGTAGTGTCTCTACTTTAAAGAGTCCTCTCCTGCTGATGTCCAGGTGTATATCATGTATAGTTGTCTCTACTTTAAAGAGTCTCTCCTGCTGATGTCCAGGTGTATATCAGTATGTAGTGTCTCTACTTTAAAGAGTCCTCTCCTGCTGATGTCCAGGTGTATATCAGTATGTAGTGTCTCTACTTTAAAGAGTCCTCTCCTGCTGATGTCCAGGTGTATATATGTAGTGTCTCTACTTTAAAGAGTCCTCTCCTGCTGATGTCCAGGTGTATATCAGTATGTAGTGTCTCTACTTTAAAGAGTCCTCTCCTGCTGATGTCCAGGTGTATATCATGTATGTAGTGTCTCTACTTTAAAGAGTCCTCTCCTGCTGATGTCCAGGTGTATATCAGTATGTAGTGTCTCTACTTTAAAGAGTCCTCTCCTGCTGATGTTCAGGTGTATATCAGTATGTAGTGTCTCTACTTTAAAGAGTCCTCTCCTGCTGATGTCAGGTGTATATCTGTATAGTTGTCTCTACTTTAAAGAGTCTCTCCTGCTGATGTCAGGTGTATATCTGTATCAGTGTCTCTACTTTAAAGAGTCCTCTCCTGCTGATGTTCAGGTGTATATCAGTATGTAGTGTCTCTACTTTAAAGAGTCCTCTCCTGCTGATGTCCAGTGTGTATATCAGTATGTAGTGTCTCTACTTTAAAGAGTCCTCTCCTGCTGATGTCAGGTTGTATATCAGTATGTAGTGTCTCTACTTTAAAGAGTCCTCTCCTGCTGATGTTCAGGTGTATATCAGTATGTAGTGTCTCTACTTTAAAGAGTCCTCTCCTGCTGATGTCATGGTGTATATCAGTATGTAGTGGTCTCTACTTTAAAGAGTCCTCTCCTGCTGATGTCCAGGTGTATATCAGTATGTAGTGGTCTCTACTTTAAATAGTCCTCTCCTGCTGATGTCCAGGTGTATATCAGTACTGTAGTGTCTCTACTTTAAAGAGTCCTCTCCTGCTGATGTTCAGGTGTATATCGTATGTAGTGTCTCTACTTTAAAGAGTCCTCTCCTGCTGATGTCCAGGTGTATATCAGTACTAGTGTCTATACTTTAAAGAGTCCTCTCCTGCTGATGTCCAGGTGTATATCAGTATGTAGTGTCTCTACTTTAAAGAGTCCTCTCCTGCTGATGTCCAGGTGTATATCCGTATGTAGTGTCTCTACTTTAAAGAGTCCTCTCCTGCTGATGTCCAGGTGTATATCAGTATGTAGTGTCTCTACTTTAAAGAGTCCTCTCCTGCTGATGTTCAGGTGTATATCTAGTATGTAGTGTCTCTACCTTTAAAGAGTCTCTCCTGCTGATGTCCAGGTGTATATCATGTATGTAGTGTCTCTACTTTAAAGAGTCCTCTCCTGCTGATGTCCAGGTGTATATCAGTATGTAGTGTCTCTACTTTAAAGAGTCCTCTCCTGCTGATGTCCAGGTGTATATCTGTATGTAGTGTATCTACTTTAAAGAGTCCTCTCCTGCTGATGTCCAGGTGTATATCAGTATGTAGTGTCTCTACTTTAAAGAGTCCTCTCCTGCTGATGTCAGGTGTATATCAGTATGTAGTGTCTCTACTTAAAGAGTCCTCTCCTGCTGATGTCCAGGTGTATATCAGTATGTAGTGTCTCTACTTTAAAGAGTCCTCTCCTGCTGATGTCCAGGTGTATATCTGTATAGTGGTCTCTACTTTAAAGAGTCCTCTCCTGCTGATGTCCAGTGTATATCAGTATGTAGTGTCTCTACTTTAAAGAGTCCTCTCCTGCTGATGTCCAGGTGTATATCAGTATGTAGTGTCTCTACTTTAAAGAGTCCTCTCCTGCTGATGTTCCAGGTGTATATCAGTATGTAGTGTCTCTACTTTAAAGAGTCCTCTCCTGCTGATGTTCCAGGTGTATATCAGTATGTAGTGTCTCTACTTTAAAGAGTCCTCTCCTGCTGATGTCCAGGTGTATATCTGTATAGTGTCTCTACTTTAAAGAGTCCTCTCCTGCTGATGTCCAGGTGTATATCAGTATGTAGTGTCTCTACTTTAAAGAGTCTCTCCTGCTGATGTTCAGGTGTATATCAGTATGTAGTGTCTCTTACTTTAAAGAGTTCCCCTCCTGCTTGATGTCCAGGTGTAATATCTGTTGTATAGTGTCTCTACTTTAAAGAGTCCTCTCCTGCTGATGTCCAGGTGTATATCATGTATAGTGTCTCTACTTTAAAGAGTCCTCTCCTGCTGATGTCCAGGTGTATATCAGTATGTAGTGTCTCTACTTTAAAGAGTCCTCTCCTGCTGATGTCCAGGTGTATATCAGTATGTAGTGTCTCTACTTTAAAGAGTCCTCTCCTGCTGATGTCCAGGTGTATATCAGTATGTAGTGTCTCTACTTTAAAGAGTCCTCTCCTGCTGATGTCCAGGTGTATATCAGTATGTAGTGTCTCTACTTTAAAGAGTCCTCTCCTGCTGATGTCCAGGTGTATATCTGTATAGTGTCTCTACTTTAAAGAGTCCTCTCCTGCTGATGTCCAGGTGTATATCAGTATGTAGTGTCTCTACTTTTAAAGAGTCCTCTCCTGCTGATGTTCAGGTGTATATCAGTATGTAGTGTCTCTACTTTAAAGAGTCCTCTCCTGCTGATGTCCAGGTGTATATCTGTATAGTGTCTCTACTTTAAAGAGTCCTCTCCTGCTGATGTCCAGGTGTATATCTGTATAGTGTCTCTACTTTAAAGAGTCCTCTCCTGCTGATGTCCAGGTGTATATCAGTATGTAGTGTCTCTACTTTAAAGAGTCCTCTCCTGCTGATGTCCAGGTGTATATCAGTATGTAGTGTCTCTACTTTAAAGAGTCCTCTCCTGCTGATGTCCAGGTGTATATCAGTATGTAGTGTCTCTACTTTAAAGAGTCCTCTCCTGCTGATGTCCAGGTGTATATCAGTATGTAGTGTCTCTACTTTAAAGAGTCCTCTCCTGCTGATGTCCAGGTGTATATCAGTATGTAGTGTCTCTACTTTAAAGAGTCCTCTCCTGCTGATGTCCAGGTGTATATCAGTATGTAGTGTCTCTACTTTAAATAGTCCTCTCCTGCTGATGTTCAGGTGTATATCTGTATAGTGTCTCTACTTTAAAGAGTCCTCTCCTGCTGATGTCCAGGTGTATATCTGTATAGTGTCTCTACTTTAAAGAGTCCTCTCCTGCTGATGTCCAGGTGTATATCAGTATGTAGTGTCTCTACTTTAAATAGTCCTCTCCTGCTGATGTCCAGGTGTATATCAGTATGTAGTGTCTCTACTTTAAAGAGTCCTCTCCTGCTGATGTCCAGGTGTATATCAGTATGTAGTGTCTCTACTTTAAAGAGTCCTCTCCTGCTGATGTCCAGGTGTATATCAGTATGTAGTGTCTATACTTTAAAGAGTCCTCTCCTGCTGATGTCCAGGTGTATATCAGTATGTAGTGTCTCTACTTTAAAGAGTCCTCTCCTGCTGATGTCCAGGTGTATATCAGTATGTAGTGTCTCTACTTTAAAGAGTCCTCTCCTGCTGATGTCCAGGTGTATATCAGTATGTAGTGTCTCTACTTTAAAGAGTCCTCTCCTGCTGATGTTCAGGTGTATATCTGTATAGTGTCTCTACTTTAAAGAGTCCTCTCCTGCTGATGTCCAGGTGTATATCAGTATGTAGTGTCTCTACTTTAAAGAGTCCTCTCCTGCTGATGTCCAGGTGTATATCAGTATGTAGTGTCTCTACTTTAAAGAGTCCTCTCCTGCTGATGTCCAGGTGTATATCAGTATGTAGTGTCTCTACTTTAAAGAGTCCTCTCCTGCTGATGTCCAGGTGTATATCAGTATGTAGTGTCTCTACTTTAAAGAGTCCTCTCCTGCTGATGTCCAGGTGTATATCAGTATGTAGTGTCTCTACTTTAAAGAGTCCTCTCCTGCTGATGTCCAGGTGTATATCAGTATGTAGTGTCTCTACTTTAAATAGTCCTCTCCTGCTGATGTCCAGGTGTATATCAGTACGTAGTGTCTCTACTTTAAAGAGTCCTCTCCTGCTGATGTTCAGGTGTATATCAGTATGTAGTGTCTCTACTTTAAAGAGTCCTCTCCTGCTGATGTCCAGGTGTATATCAGTATGTAGTGTCTCTACTTTAAAGAGTCCTCTCCTGCTGATGTTCAGGTGTATATCTGTATGTAGTGTCTCTACTTTAAAGAGTCCTCTCCTGCTGATGTTCAGGTGTATATCAGTATGTAGTGTCTCTACTTTAAAGAGTCCTCTCCTGCTGATGTCCAGGTGTATATCTGTATAGTGTCTCTACTTTAAAGAGTCCTCTCCTGCTGATGTCCAGGTGTATATCAGTATGTAGTGTCTCTACTTTAAAGAGTCCTCTCCTGCTGATGTTCAGGTGTATATCAGTATGTAGTGTCTCTACTTTAAAGAGTCCTCTCCTGCTGATGTCCAGGTGTATATCTGTATAGTGTCTCTACTTTAAAGAGTCCTCTCCTGCTGATGTCCAGGTGTATATCTGTATAGTGTCTCTACTTGAAAGAGTCCTCTCCTGCTGATGTCCAGGTGTATATCAGTATGTAGTGTCTCTACTTTAAAGAGTCCTCTCCTGATGATGTCCAGGTGTATATCAGTATGTAGTGTCTCTACTTTAAAGAGTCCTCTCCTGCTGATGTCCAGGTGTATATCAGTATGTAGTGTCTCTACTTTAAATAGTCCTCTCCTGCTGATGTCCAGGTGTATATCAGTATGTAGTGTCTCTACTTTAAAGAGTCCTCTCCTGCTGATGTCCAGGTGTATATCTGTATAGTGTCTCTACTTTAAAGAGTCCTCTCCTGCTGATGTCCAGGTGTATATCAGTATGTAGTGTCTCTACTTTAAAGAGTCCTCTCCTGCTGATGTTCAGGTGTATATCAGTATGTAGTGTCTCTACTTTAAAGAGTCCTCTCCTGCTGATGTCCAGGTGTATATCTGTATAGTGTCTCTACTTTAAAGAGTCCTCTCCTGCTGATGTCCAGGTGTATATCTGTATAGTGTCTCTACTTTAAAGAGTCCTCTCCTGCTGATGTCCAGGTGTATATCAGTATGTAGTGTCTCTACTTTAAAGAGTCCTCTCCTGATGATGTCCAGGTGTATATCAGTATGTAGTGTCTCTACTTTAAAGAGTCCTCTCCTGCTGATGTCCAGGTGTATATCAGTATGTAGTGTCTCTACTTTAAAGAGTCCTCTCCTGCTGATGTCCAGGTGTATATCAGTATGTAGTGTCTCTACTTTAAAGAGTCCTCTCCTGCTGATGTCCTGGTGTATATCAGTATGTAGTGTCTCTACTTTAAAGAGTCCTCTCCTGCTGATGTCCAGGTGTATATCAGTATGTAGTGTCTCTACTTTAAATAGTCCTCTCCTGCTGATGTCCAGGTGTATATCAGTACGTAGTGTCTCTACTTTAAAGAGTCCTCTCCTGCTGATGTTCAGGTGTATATCAGTATGTAGTGTCTCTACTTTAAAGAGTCCTCTCCTGCTGATGTCCAGGTGTATATCAGTACGTAGTGTCTATACTTTAAAGAGTCCTCTCCTGCTGATGTCCAGGTGTATATCAGTATGTAGTGTCTCTACTTTAAAGAGTCCTCTCCTGCTGATGTTCAGGTGTATATCAGTATGTAGTGTCTCTACTTTAAAGAGTCCTCTCCTGCTGATGTCCAGGTGTATATCAGTATGTAGTGTCTCTACTTTAAAGAGTCCTCTCCTGCTGATGTCCAGGTGTATATCTGTATAGTGTCTCTACTTGAAAGAGTCCTCTCCTGCTGATGTCCAGGTGTATATCAGTATGTAGTGTCTCTACTTTAAAGAGTCCTCTCCTGCTGATGTCCAGGTGTATATCAGTATGTAGTGTCTCTACTTTAAAGAGTCCTCTCCTGCTGATGTCCAGGTGTATATCAGTACGTAGTGTCTCTAGAGCAGGGGCTCTCAACTGGTCAGGCCTCGGGACCCACTTTTTACTTGGTCAATACATCGCGACCGAACATTTTGAAGCACTCAAATCTATCTATCCCAAAAAATCGTGCTGTAATATATATACGCTTTTCAGCATACAGTATTAATAAAGTGAAGTACAGAGCATATATCCCTGATATCCCTTCACAGAACTAAAGTATGCTTTTTAAAAAAGGTTTAATGAGTTGATGGAATCAAAGCTGAACTGTATAAAAAGGCACGCATGCTGAAACCCAACCCCAGCAGGGGGTCTGGGGGGATTCTCCCCAGGAGATTTTTAGAAATACTAACATATAAACTACGCATTCTGGTACTCTGAGAAGAGAATACATAAATCTATTACTACCCGACATATTAATAATATTTTATGCCATTGTTTGTTTTTCACTTTGTTCTGACATCTTGCTGAGAGAAGATCAAAGAGGAGAGAGTCTGTGTGACTTACTTTAAATTGTGGGTAAGGGGAGATAGCCCCCATTGTTCTGTGACCTGTCAATCATCAGACCGGGGGTCATATTTCATTATGTGTTCATTTCTATCTGAAGTTGTAACCATGGATGTATAAAGAAGAGTTCTACCCATAGACTGTACGTTCTCCCGCAAAGTTATTCTCCTTCCGGCAACAATCTTGATTCTGATTGGCCAGAAGACTCGAAAAACATCAGCAAAGATATTTTATTGAGAAGATGATCACTACGTGACAGAAGTTTATGGTCTCCGGTGCTTCCCGTCCAACGCCGCCTGCACGCACAGCGTTAGAAAATCGGGCCTTCAAAATAAAAATTTGACTTTTTCCACCAAAAAAAATAATTAAATTAAATTTTTGTTTTACATTTTTTTCTCTTCACCCACTCCAAACGGGTCCTCGACCCACTTTTGGGTCGCGACCCACCAGTTGAGAACCACTGCTCTAAAGAGTCCTAACGGTCTGAGGTGTTTCAGAGGTTTTACTGAATCAGACAAACAGAAACAGATGAAGGTAAACTTTATTGTCGGTGCAGTAACATCTGTAACTTCACAAAGAAAACACACACATGCAGAGAAACAGTTACACAACAACAACAACAATCGCATATTCACAAACATCAGAATAATAACAATAAATATTCAGTCGCACAAGTACCAAAAACTGAAACACATCATAAATACAGGGGGGGAGGGCAGAACTGCACTGTGTACTCTGCACTGTGTACTCTGTGTACTTCCCGTTTGTTTATTAGTTTGACTTTATACAGTGGCTGTTAGCATGATGACACGTCTTTATTATTAATATATTTTATTGTTTATGTAGAACCGGGACACCCGGGGGTCACCTGGGGGTCACCTGGGGGATTAAGTAACGGTCAGTGTGGATCAGTATCACACCAGTTTAAACATTATTACCTAACCCTGCTCTGTGGGTTAGCCTAGCATTAGATTAGCCTGTCAGCAGCTAACTGTAGCTACCAGCACTAGTCACATGACCCTCGTCATTCTCACAGTTCCGATCAACAGAACAAAGGGGGACCTTTTAAAGAGTTGCACAGGCCAGGAGTCCAACAGCTTCCTGTCAGAACACAGTTTACAGTCGTACCAACGAGCAGGAAGCGGGGAGTTTCTTAAGCGACGGACCAGGAGAGTTTCATCATCGTACCGACATCTCTGAGAGCTACCGTCAATCCAGCGAACATGCTAACAGATGTGGCTCTAGTCCAGGTTAAAGTTAGCCTGCCGGCTGTTCATAGTCCACGCAAACAGTAAGCATGTTGGCTAGTTGCAGTTCAGTCATAGTGTTAGCATGTTAGCTGTAAATTAGCATGTGATGAAGCCAGGTACCATGTTAGCATTCAGCACGTCAGCTGTTGGTAGAACATCAGTTAGCACGTTAGCTCTTAGTTAGCATGTTAGCTGTTGGTAGGACATCAGTTAGCCTGTTAGCCGTTAGCAGAGCAGCAGCAACTCGTCGTCACTGCTCTCCGTCTTCCCCCCCCGGCAGGCGTCTGGGATCAGGGCGGTGTGCACAATCCCACAGTGTTCACAAGGCCCGACGTTACCACGGTGATGGTGGGGGGCGTGGCTTGTGCTGTAGGAGGGGTGTGGCTCCAGGAGCGGCTGCCTTACGTCCAATGAGGAGGAGGAGGCGGAGTCAGAGTCTGAGACGGGGATCAGCAGCTCCACGTCTTCTTCTTCTTCTCTGTTTCGCTGCTCGCCGGCCTCGGCTCCGCCCCTTCCTGTCTCCAGCTGGCGCAGAGGGCTGTGATTGGTCCAGTCCTGCGGGCCGGTCCTCAGACGGCGGGCGAAGCGGCCCAGGTTCTGGGCCAATCGCTGCAGAGCGGAGGGGGGCGGGGCCTCCGGGGCGTCGCCGTGACACTCGGGATCAGGACCGGAGGTTACCGCGGCGACGGGGCTGGAAGGGGGCGGGGCCTCCCGGGTCCGGGCACAGACCGGCGTCAGGGTGACTGGGGGCAAAGACGTCGTCACGGAAACCACGGCCTCCACACCAGCTGATGGCGGGGTCTTCTGAGGGAGGGGGGCCACGGGACCACCCGCCGCCCCGCGCTCCCTCCCTCCCCCTCCTTCACCCTCCCTCGCCCCCCCTCGCTCGCCCTCCGTCTCGGGGTCAGAGTCGGGGCTCAGCAGGTCGGAGCTGTTGGAGCTGCCTCCGTCCTCCAGGTCAGCCGAAACCAGCGCCAGAGATCCGGAGCGCCGGGACCGCGGGAAGGTGAACAGGCGGCGCCACAGGTTGCTATGGCGACCGGAGGAGGGCAGCCTCAGGGAGGTGAAGCCCAGCTGAGAGCGGACCGCCAGCCGCAGGTTCTCCAGAACCGACGCCTGAAACAGAGAGGACCGTTAGTCTTTAGAACAGGGGTGGGCAAACTTTTTGGCTCGGGGGCCACTATGAGTTTTAAATTTGACAGACGGGCCGGGCCAGCAGCAGATCGGTGAAAAAATATTTAGCTGTCCACTCCTCATTATACACTCGGCACTCAATGTTGACTTTTCTTTTCTTTGGTCCACTCATTGTTACAGATGCAGGTTCAGAGGTGAATTATTGCGTCATGACGTAACCGTTACGTGCCTTCTTATGACCCACACAGCGTTTTACGTCGCTGATTTTCTCCGCAACACCGCTCACAACAACATCAATAGAGGACTGCGTCGGGTAGTTTTTAATTATACGAAGCCAGATTAAATTAAAGAACTACTTCTCCAACCTTGTACCTTTCTCCAGAGTGCCGTGGTGCATTGTTTATTAATGTGGTTCAGCTGCATTACCGCCTGCTGCTCGTCTACCGGAGTTTATTCTCCCGCTAACTTGCGGTAGCGGCCGCTGGAAAGTTTTCATTGTCTGACTGTCAAGCAGCTGATAAATATCCCCATCAGTGAAAGTGTTTTAGTTTGAAAGCTGTTTGGCATCACAGCGCTGTTATGAACGTTTCTCTGGCATTCTGCAGGTGATGTTAGCATAGCAACCGAAGCTAATCAGACTATCTTGACTACTTGTTGCCATCATATTGTGGCATAAGCCGTTTTCTACACGCATATTTTACCGGCGTAGTTTTCGTTATGAATTTACTTGTGATGGCCACATGTAGGGTTAGGGTTAGACTCCAGCAAAGGTCAATTGTGTCTAGAGTGCGCCATCTAGTGGGATCAACTGAAATGCCGGGTATTGCAGGAAAAAGGCAAAATGAATGCGGTCTTTGCTATAATTTGGACAATTTTGTACCAATATTCGGCGGACCGGATTCAAAAGCCCAACGGGCCGTATATGGCCCGCGGGCCTTAGTTTGCCCATGTCTGCTTTAGAACCTCACATCATAAGCTGGGATCAGTACCTGGTTCCCAGAGCACACTGGGAAGTCCTCCACCGGCGGGATCAGACCCTGGGCTATCAGCTGACCGTAAGAGGGCGGGGCCTCCCTCCTCAGGAGCTCCGCCTCCACCCTGGACAGCTGCGTCTCGAAGGACCTGCAACGACGAATCACAAGGCTCAGGTCCCCTAACAACGATTCACAAGGCTCAGGTCCCCTAACGACCAATCACAAGGCTCAGGTCCCCTAACGACCAATCACAAGGCTCAGGTCCCCTAACGACCAGTAATAATAATACATTGTATTTATAAAGGCGCCTTTCAAGGCTCTCAAGGTCGCCGTACAAGGTACACAAAACAAAAGTCCAAAACACACAACAATATAATCAATCAATAAAAGCAGAGGACGTGTGATGTGATCAGGGAGGATGTGCCAGTGTGAAGAGACGTGATTTGAAAAGAGTCAGTATTCCGGATGTCAGGTGGGAGGGAGTTCAGAGGTCACACGGCTGGCAGCGGCCAATCAGAGGTAGGTGTAGATCTCACCTGCGTTCGAACATGCGCAGCGAGTAGAGTTTGCAGGTGCAGCCGAGCGCGATGACGAGCAGCAGACCGCAGATCAGACTCCCGATGACAGCAGCAGTGATCACTCTGGTGGGAACGATCACTGGACAGCTCTCCTCATCGCTGCCGTCGCCACAGTCGTCCTGCGCATCGCACACCCACGACTCAAACACACAGCGGTTATTCTGCAGACAATAAATCAAACAGAGAAGATAATCACCCCGCTCAATTCCACACAAATACAATGCTCCATTAACATCTCTCGGGACTCATTTTACACTCAGTCAGGCTAACATGTTAACAGCTGCATTACCTTGCAGTGGAAGTTCCCGGGCTGGCAGAAGAAGCAGTTCTTCTCGTCGGATCCATTGGGGCAGCGGTTCTGGTAGTTGCAGCGGTCCGATCGAGGGTAACACGCTCCGTTTCTGGAGCAGGGGAATTCATCCTCCTGACAAGAAGAACAGTTCAGCTCGTCCCGTCCGTTCGGACAGTGCCAGTAACCGTCACAGCGCTGCTGCTCAGTGTAGCATCCCCAGTTCCCCCCGCAGGGAACCTCCCAGGGCAGGCAGAACCCGTCCACCTTAAACACAGAGGGGTTCATCAGAGACAGTCCACCTTAAACACAGAGGGGTTCATCAGAACCCGTCCACCTTAAACACAGAGGGGTTCATCAGAGACTGTCCACCTTAAACACAGAGGGGTTCATCAGAGACAGTCCACCTTAAACACAGAGGGGTTCATCAGAGACAGTCCACCTTAAACACAGAGGGGTTCATCAGAGACAGTCCACCTTAAACACAGAGGGGTTCATCAAAGTGGTAAAGGGACTGACCTGGCAGGTGGTAAAGGGACTGACCTGGCAGGTGGTAAAGGGACTGACCTGGCAGGTGGTAAAGGGACTCCCCTGTCAGGTGGTAAAGGGACTGACCTGGCAGGCGGTAAAGGGACTGACCCGTCAGGTGGTAAAGGGACTGACCTGGCAGGCGGTAAAGGGACTGACCCGTCAGGTGGTAAAGGGACTGACCTGGCAGGCGGTAAAGGGACTGACCCGTCAGGTGGTAAAGGGACTGACCTGGCAGGCGGTAAAGGGACTGACCCGTCAGGTGGTAAAGGGACTCCCCTGTCAGGTGGTAAAGGGACTGACCTGGCAGGCGGTAAAGGGACTGACCCGTCAGGTGGTAAAGGGACTGACCTGGCAGGCGGTAAAGGGACTGACCCGTCAGGTGGTAAAGGGACTGACCTGGCAGGGAAAGGGACTCCCCTGTTAGGTGGGAAAGGGACTGACCTGGCAGGGAAAGGGACTGACCTGGCAGGTGGTAAAGGGACTCCCCTGGCAGGTGGTAAAGGGACTGACCTGGCAGGTGGGAAAGGGACTGACCTGGCAGGTGGTAAAGGGACTGACCTGGCAGGTGGGAAAGGGACTCCCCTGGCAGGGAAAGGGACTCCCCTGGCAGGGAAAGGGACTCCCCTGGCAGGTGGGAAAGGGACTCCCCTGGCAGGTGGGAAAGGGACTCCCCTGGCAGGGAAAGGGACTCACCTGGTAGGTAGCGTTGAAGCCTCTGGCGGCGTTGATCTTGTCGGCGTAGAAGTGGATGCGCAGCTGTCCGGAGGAGGAAACCACGGCGACCGGCGCCCGGGAGTCGAAGGCGGTCAGAACGCGCAGCAGGCGGCGAGGGTTCTCCTCCAGACCGTCGTACACCTTCACGTAATCTCCGTACCCGGTCCCGTCCAGCTTAAAGTCTGTGAACCTCAGGACCACCTGGGGGGGAGAGGTGAGTGAGGGGGTAAGTGAGGGTCCTCTAACGGGTGAGGTTCAGAGGGTGAGTGACGGCCCGTCCACACAGCGGCCTGCGTTGAAGCTTGCCGGCGGGCGTGTCTGAAACTCGACCAACAACCAATCACATGAATCTCCCGCCCCTGACACACAAGCAGCGGTTTGATTGGCTAGAGCTTGTATTGGCATATGATTTGATTGGCTGACGCTTCTGCCGAGGCGTCAAAAGTTGAACATTGCTCAACTTTTGCAGCGAGCCACACCAGCAAAGCTCCGCTTCGCTTCCCACAATGCAGTTCGGCGAAAAATGACGTCACCCCATTCAAAGTGAATGGTGAAGCTTTCAACGCACGCCGCTGTGTGGACGGGCCATCAGGGTCCTCTAACGGGTGAGGTTCAGGGGGTGAGTGATGGTCTAACCTTGCATGGGTCAACGGTGAGTAAGGTATCACCTTGCGGGGGGTAAGGGTGAGGAATGTCTCCCCTTGCAGGGGGTAAGGTTGAGTTAGGGTGAGTAAGGTCTCACCTTGCGGGGGTTAAGGGGTGAGATAGGGTGAGGAGGAAGGTCTCACCTTGCGGGGGGTAAGGTTGAGTTAGGGTGAGTAAGGTCTCACCTTGCGGGGGTTAACCTGTTAGGCCCTGAGCCTGTTTTTCAGGTCTCAGGCTCGAAGATGACATTCCCAGAACAAAGGACCATATCTTCTAAAAGGGTTAAATTAATAATCTTTGTTCTCAAAGTAACGATAAACCTGTGAGTTGGATGCAGAAAAGACTGAATCAATATAGATGTTTTTATTTGAAAGTAAATTCAGATTGAACATAGTAAAAATGTAAATTATAGTGTCCGTCCATTACTTATAGTGAAAACCACCCTTGGATGATGGGAAGGTAGACTAAAAGCTTAACAATCCAAACTACAACATATAATAAGTACCCTGTATCAAGATTGATGCAAAACAAGTGACATTTGACCTTTTTCGAGAGGTTTAGCGCAAAAAACCCCACTTCTGGGGTCATTTGACCTATCTCTGGAACCCATTGGTCGATTTGATGATTGACATCTCTTTTTAGCTGCTAGAGCCAATGGAATCGAGGGGAAGTTCCTAAAATCCATCTAAACATTACCCATCGGTGAATAGAGTGATGCGTAGCCAGGATGCCCAAAACCGGAGGCTCTCATAATAGCTATATATGAAAACTCAGTTTTTGCCATAAATGTGCTGATGGATTATCAGTAATCAAGTGACACAGACACATTGGATGAACCTTCAGCAGCGTTTTTATCGTTTTGATGCCATTGAACACGACGTTTGATCAGAACAACAGCTAAGGCAAGACAATGTCCCGTTTTTGCTCCGTGTTGTGATGTCTGTTTGCTTCCCCTGCCGAGTTCTGATCGCTCAGTGATGATACTTATACCCCTGGAATCTGTGGAATCTCAGCTTGCTAATCGATATCTTGTTTGTGCAGATCCGATAAGTAATAAGGGTATTTATACTTAGAGTTCTGTGCTAAGTGCGTTAGCATTTTTTCGCTCAGGGCTCATTTAGACGCTTCTTGTGAGACTTGTGTTTTGTTTCGGTAAAAATGGTTCGTATCGTCAGTTAGCTGAGATTCTTCCCGTTAAATGGGTATGACTCATAGGTTTTTAAATGTTAAGAAGCCCTGAGACACAGTTTCGTGAAAACCTGTTGAACAGGTTAAGGGGTGAGTCAGGGTGGGGAAGGTCTCACCTTGCGGGGGTCCCCCGTGTCGATGGTCCAGGAGCAGTTGCTGCCAGGTGGGTAGAAGTCGGGGTAGTTGGGGGAGCTGAAGGAACCGTAGAAGTTCCTGAGTCTCTCTCCACAGGACGGAACCTCACAGTCTATCTCGTCCCCCAGGTCCTACACACACACACACACACACACACACACACACACACACACACACACACACACACACACACACACACACACACACACACACACACACACACACACACACACACACACACACACACACACACACACACACACACACACACACACACACACACACACACACACACACACACACACACAGTCAAGTGTGTCAGTGTCTACTGTCATACTGTCTACAGGTGTGTCATACTGTCTACAGGTGTGTCATAGTGTCTACAGGTGTGTCATAGTGTCTACAGGTGTGTCATAGTGTCTACAGTGTCTACAGGTGTGTCATAGTGTCTACAGGTGTGTCATAGTGTCTACAGGTGTGTCATAGTGTCTACAGGTGTGTCATAGTGTCTACAGGTGTGTCATACTGTCTACAGGTGTGTCATAGTGTCTACAGGTGTGTCATAGTGTCTACAGGTGTGTCATAGTGTCTACAGTGTCTACAGGTGTGTCATAGTGTCTACACGTGTGTCATAGTGTCTACAGTGTCTACAGGTGTGTCATAGTGTCTACACGTGTGTCATAGTGTCTACAGGTGTGTGTGTCATAGTGTCTACAGGTGTGTCATAGTGTCTACTAGGGATGTAACGATACCAAAAACTCACGGTACGATAATATCGCGATAACAAGTCCACGGTACGGTATTTATCGCGATATTGAATAATAAAGGAAACAAATAAAAAAAAAAAATGTCAATACAAATTTTTTTTCAATACAAATTTTTCTTACTCGGAAAATGTTTCTTTATTAAATAATAAATCTGATTTGTATAGCATTTTAGTAGGATAGCAGTATTGTCAAAAACAAAGTGACAGTAACAGACTGGAACAAGAAAACCAGTGTTTTTGTACCTATAGTACTACCAAACAAAGTAGGCATTTTGTTTGTGCCACTGCATCTCACAAATAAACAAGGACATTTAATAATCAGACCCTGCAATAAAATAAATCAAGTTTCACTTTAGTTTTTCAAGTAACTCAACTCAAACTCACGAGTCACTCACTCAGCATCATCAGACAGGTTTTTAGGAATATGAGAATGTCCACATTTCCAGGTATTTATAAGCTTGGATGTTTGGGCATTTACAATATCCCCTGCTCTGGAAAAAACTCTCTCACTTGGTACTGATGTTGCTGGGACAGCAGTGGTCGCGTTAACCGAATTTTTTTTTTAACAATGACGGAAAAATCTGAAAGCAGTCTGTCATTTTTGACAGATTAGAACAAACTCGGAACAGCGTCAACGTTTCCCCGCAGCGAGGCTCTGGTGTTATGCCGTGTTATGCATGCCCTCCAAAAGGAAATGATATAGTTTCCAAACCGTACTTTGCCGTACAGATCAACACATGTCTGGGAGGTTTTGCTTTACGCTGTGCACGCTCCCGCGAGGTGCATCATGCACACACGGCATAACACCGCCCCCCCCCCCCGTTGACAGTTCACGAGCGTGCTCTCTCTTGAACAGTACATTCTATATTATAAAGCCGCGGAGGGCGGGAGTTTATAAACCAAAGAATAACCGCCCTTACGGGACGCTGTAATAAGTAAAGCGAACGCACCCGCAAGGACACCTGGCCTCCTATTGGTTGAGGGATTTTGACAGGATTGTTGCACAAAAATTTCGAGCGCGCAGAGAATAAATCTGAGAGCAGAACAAATCTGTAAACAGCAATATATCTGAGTGCAAGCGTACAGTTTGAGCAGAAGCAGAGCAAATCTAAGTGCAAGCAGGCACTATTTGAGTGCGGGGACAGGGTTTGAGGGAAATAAATACATAAAGTATGCTCTCAAATTTAAATACCACGCTCTTGAATAAAGATAGGGAATAACCCCCATATAAATACGATGTCCTTTTGTGTTCTGTTGTTTTATGTTCATGTTGTAACCTACTTGCTGCCATGTTGGACAGGTCTCTCTTGAAAAAGAGATCGATTATCTCAATGGGACCATCTGGTTAAATAAAGGTTTAAAACAAAAAAAAGTGTTTTTAAAAAAAAATAAAAAAAATAAAAAACATTTTTTTTTTTTTATCGCGGTAGATTTTGTCAGTCTCACGACGGTATTGGGACGTTTATTTACCGCGATACCGCGATATTCGGTATATCGTTACATCCCTAGTGTCTACAGGTGTGTGTGTCATAGTGTCTACAGGTGTGGTTACCTGGCAGTCGATGGTCCCGTCGCAGCGCAGGCTGTGGGGCAGGCAGGTGTAGATGCGGGTGTACCTGGACAGGCAGGGGAACTGGTGCAGGCCGCAGGGGGTGAAGGAGAGGGGGGAGTCGAGGCACAGCTCCTCGTCGGAGTTGTCTCCACATTCATCCATCGAGTTACAGCGCCACCAGTCAGGGACGCACTTCCCATTAGAGCAGTGGAACTGGTCCACATCACATCCTGGTGCCGAGAGGGAACCTGAGGGGAATTCAACATCTATGACCTGATCTCATATAATCCAGATCTATAATCCAGATCTCATATAATCCAGATCTATAATCCAGATCTCATATAATCCTCATATAAACCAGATCTCATATAAACCAGATCTCATATAATCCAGATCTCATATAAACCAGATCTCATATAATCCTCATATAATCCAGATCTATAATCCAGATCTCATATAATCCAGATCTCATATAACCCAGATCTATAATCCAGATCTCATATAATCCAGATCTCATATAATCCAGATCTATAATCCAGATCTCATATAATCCAGATCTCATATAATCCAGATCTATAATCCAGATCTCATATAATCCAGATCTATAATCCAGATCTCATATAATCCAGATCTATAATCCTGATCTCATATAAACCAGATCTCATATAATCCAGATCTATAATCCAGATCTCATATAATCCAGATCTCATATAATCCAGATCTATAATCCAGATCTCATATAATCCAGATCTATAAACCAGATCTCATATAATCCAGATCTCATATAATCCAGATCTATAATCCAGATCTCATATAATCCAGATCTATAATCCAGATCTCATATAATCCAGATCTCATATAATCCAGATCTCATATAATCCAGATCTATAATCCAGATCTCATATAATCCAGATCTCATATAATCCAGATCTATAAACCAGATCTCATATAAACCTGATCTCATATAATCCAGATCTCATATAATCCAGATCTCATATAATCCAGATCTCATATAAACCAGATCTCATATAATCCAGATCTCATATAAACCAGATCTCATATAAACCAGATCTCATATAATCCAGATCTCATATAATCCAGATCTCATATAATCCAGATCTCATATAATCCAGATCTCATATAAACCAGATCTCATATAATCCAGATCTCTTATAATCCAGATCTCATATAATCCAGATCCCCTCACCAGTGACGTAGCTCAGTCTGAAGCCCTTCCCAGTGTCAGAGTCTCTGTTGGAGATGAAGTGGATCCAGACCTGGTCCTGGGTTGAGATGAAGGGGGGCGGCAGAGAGGAGCCACAGACCTTCAGACCCTCCAGAGACCTGAAGCTTCCCACCGACAGCCAATCAGACGAGCAGCGGTGGGAGGACTGCAGCTCAAAGTCCTGGAAGCTACAGAAGAAGAGGAGGATGTTAGGAGGCTACCACAGAAGAAGAAGAGGTTAGGAGGATTGCATGGTTGCGGCCCAATAGTCCAAAAATCAGCTCCTCTCGTCTCTTCCCCTCCTCTGAGTGAAAGGTCACGGGGTTAAGGGATAGTGGATAGGAGAATTCAAAAGGACTTAGGAGAAGAGACTGCGGTACTTTAGAGAATCGACTGCACTTCACTATCCCACGTGTTTATGATGCGCCAGCGGACGTCCTGAATGTGCGTCTGCTGCTGTGGGGAAACTATGGAAACTACAGTTTTCTATACAGCGGACTACAAACATGGATGCTCAATAAGAAGGAGGGACTACTGTAAACTCATCTAGAGACTCCGTGCTCTGATGCTGTTGCTTTAGGCTTTATGAACGTGGACAACAGAGAAACAGATTCTTCAGGACCAAAGTCGGAATTGAAATAAAAAAGGAAAGTGAAACTTCTGCTCGTCGCCCTCTCCCTCCGGTCCACATTAATACAAATGATCCCAATACGTATGATTGATGAAAAGATCAATCAATACAGATGTATTTATTATAAACGTTAGTCCTTAACATCTATCACTGTGTATATCACCATTCAAACATCTTTTAAAAGTTGAACAAACTCCACACAGCTCAGTAAAGACTGTGAGATGTTGACTTTATTTGATCATTTCAGTAAAAACTAACGTTCATATTTCTCTCTTTGATTATAATACTGATGAACGTTCAGAACAAAGCACTTTGGAAACTTCCCACATACGTTTTAAAAAGCTTAATAAGCACCGTAACTTTCATGATATCATTTCTCCGTCATAATCGGTTGTTTCCGTGAACGGCCGACTGTTGTGATGGCAAATGCTGCGGCTGCAATGCATTGTGGGGCAGCATTTTCTCCTCTCCTTTCGGTGAGGGAGGTCCAGTGGTTCCTAAGCTAAAGGAGGTTATAAAGGAAGCTTGAAATCTCCTTTCCTATCATCTAGATCAGGGGTGCCCAACCTCTTCTGAACCGAGAGCTACTTTTAAAGTTTCCAGTCTGCCGAGATCTGCCAGTCCACATAGAGAGCCATTACTGACAGCCTGCTACTACCAGGTAAATACACACTCTACTTTTATAAAACTGACCTTTGTACGATGAATACTTCATAAAATACTGCAGATCCTTCATCTCACCTCTTTCTAATCTACACAAGTATTTAACTGAAGTGACACAACAGTGTTGTTGATACAGAGTTTATGCACACGTCACTACAGTGGGTAATGTTTCAAGAAGCATTGAGCAGTGCTGCCACATGTGACTCAGGGAGAAAAGACTCTGAACCCTTTCTTTGCCATTATATAAAAACAGTGTTGCTACAAAAGTATAAATGAGACTTCCTAATAAGACGACTCAGATCTGAAGCTACTCAGGAATCTGCTGCCAACGTGCAATAAAAAAGACAACATGAAGAGAATCAAACACTTTTGTTGTTGCATTTTAGTAGATTATAAAAAGAAATACCTTTAAAATAGGAAGCAAGCAACACCAGCTTCTTAACCTGAATTGATGATAGACTATAATCAATTTAAGTTTGCATTCTTATACCATTTTGTAAAATAATTATAATGAATAAGTTCAAACTAAAACTTACAGCTGATTAATAACGGTTTCTAACTTGAGTTTTTATTATATCAAAAACCTGTTGAAATGCTGCTGTTATTTTTACTGTCCCCCAAAAGCGCGTCACAGTCTCCAGGAATGCTTCTTACACAACTTCGCCGTCTTTGAAAGACTTGATGTGTTTCTCTGGAACGTGACACGATAAGATGCTCTGGAGCATCCTTGCTCTTGTTGTTGGGCCTGGTGAAAATGGACTGCTGTACATTTAGCTGTCCTCTCAGGCCCCTCCCCTTTTGGAGCGTAGGGCAGAATTAGGAGGGAATTCCGTCTCGGAGCGTTTGTGCACTGTTTTGAAATGCCGCTCCTAAATGACCCTTCTTCGATAAAGCCACGCTCGCATTACAGATGAGAGACAGATGAGACAGATGAGAGACAGATGAGAGACAGATGAGAGAGAGGTGAGAGACAGGTGAGAGACAGATGAGAGAGAGATGAGAGAGAGGTGAGAGACAGATGAGAGACAGATGAGAGAGAGGTGAGAGACAGACGAGAGACAGACGAGAGACAGACGAGAGAGAGAGATGAGAGAGAGAGGTGAGAGACAGATGAGAGACAGATGAGAGACAGATGAGAGACAGGCGAGAGACGGACGAGAGACGGACGAGAGACAGACGAGAGAGAGGTGAGAGACAGGTGAGAGACAGGTGAGAGACAGGTGAGAGAGAGGTGAGAGAGAGGTGAGAGAGAGGTGAGAGACAGGTGAGAGACAGCTGAGAGAGAGATGAGAGACAGATGAGAGACGGATGAGAGACGGATGAGAGACGGATGAGAGACGGATGAGAGACGGATGAGAGACAGATGAGAGACAGATGAGAGACAGGTGAGAGACAGGTGAGAGAGAGATGAGAGACAGATGAGAGACAGGTGAGAGAGAGATGAGAGAGAGATGAGAGACAGATGAGAGACAGATGAGAGAGAGATGAGAGAGAGAGATGAGAGACAGATGAGAGACAGATGAGAGACGAGAGAGAGACGAGAGACAGACGAGAGACAGACGAGAGACAGACGAGAGACAGGCGAGAGACAGGCGAGAGACAGGCGAGAGACAGGCGAGAGACAGATGAGAGACAAATATGAGACAGATGAGAGACAGACGAGAGACAGATGAGAGACAGGCGAGAGACAGGCGAGAGACAGGCGAGAGACAGGCGAGAGACAGATGAGAGACAGATGAGAGACAGATATGAGACAGATGAGAGACAGATGAGAGACAGATGAGAGACAGATGAGAGACAGGCGAGAGACAGATGAGAGACAGATGAGAGACAGGCGAGACAGGCAAGAGACAGATGAGAGACAGATGAGAGACAGATGAGAGACAGATGGACTTTGAAGTGGAATAGATACACAAATAATCATCCTCCCACTCGGAGTGACAATTATATATTTTGGGCTTTTTTGCTTCTGCCATAATTGCGGTCTTGTGTGTGAGCGGACTGTCACTCCTGTTGCCACGGACAATGTCAGCTAACTAGTGCCCAGTGCCCACCAGCCACGCCCCGACACATGGGGTCACGCCGGCCAATCACAAAGCTTTGATGCGTTCAAGTGCATTATTCTGGACAGGAAGATTCTGTTACAGGACAGGGAAGTCAAACTCAAGGCCCGGGGGCCAAATCCGGCCTTGCAAAAAAATATGATATGTTTATTATACGGTTACATGCTACTTTACAGAGGCACATTGCCCATAAACTACATGTCCCACAATGCATCTCAAATTTGACTTTTCTTTTTTCAAAATGTCACTTTTTTTAAATTTTGAATTTTTTTCCAGAATGTGACATTTTGTGACATTCTCACTGAAGAGACTTGCAATTATTTGCCCTAGACTTCTGCTTTCAGACGTAGTTAATTATGAAGGTATTACCCTATCCGATAATAATCCAATGCAGAGGCAATAATGTAATATAATACATTAATTGATATATGTTAAATATTTATATATGTATTTTTATATAGTCTTAAAGTTACAACCGGCCCTTTGAGTGCAACCATAATGCGAATGTGGCCCGCAATGAAATTGAGTTTGACGCCCCTGTTATAGGACATTAACGATAAAACAGAATATTGTTGTACTTTTGGACACATCTCGCGATCGCGGGGAGATTCCCGACTGGCTGGGCGCCCCTGATCTAGAGAACCAGCTCTTCCCATGGCTGCCACTGAGGGACGTCCGGGTCGTTTCACTGCGTTAGGAAGGTTCCTAAGAGAAACTGACTATTCGACCGCAACCAAAGTTTCAAACCTCCGTTCCTATCATCTAGAGCACGTGAAGAAAGGGCTCAGGCCTCAGAGAGTTAGACTTGGGCCTGCGACCAAAGTTTAACTGTATTGTGTTTAGAAAATCCACAGCGGAGGTTTGTGTCGTACTACATGCGGTGTGTTTAGCATTTCTCTCAGTAGCCAACGCTCTGAGAGTCTGTTGGACATAAACTCCGTGATAAATGTAGTGTACGTTTCATAAGGTGTAAAACCTGTGAGCATTTTGAAGGAGATGTAGAATCTGTAGTTGTTTTTGTATTGTTGAAGTGAAGCTGTCATCATCAGGCTGTCATGTGTTATAAACTGTTGTAGTGGTGAGCAGGCCTTCTGTTTCTGCATATTTGGGGAGTCAGGTGGTCCGTGAGGGTTTTCATTGGTTAAGTGTCCTTGGTATGAAAAAGTTTGAGAAACACTGATCTAGAGCAGTGCTTCTCAAAGTGTGGTCCGCGGACCACCGGTGGTCCGTGAGTATAGTGGTCAAATTTCATATTTGAAATAAATAAATACATTTCAGTTTTCCGCACTCTCGTGGGAATATCTCCGCAATGGAGCGAGCTTAAGTTTCACTTTCGATTGCATGATATAGCCCAGCGCATCACACATGTTGCCACCTGTTTGTACCATTTTCAGGCGATTTATAATCTGTTCTAGAAAAACAATGTGCTTTTGGATATTTGAGGAGTCAGGTGGTCCGTGAGGGGTTTTATTGGTTAAGTGTCCTTGGTATGAAAAAGTTTGAGAAACACTGCTCTAGAGAATCAGCTCTTATCATGGCGGCCACTGAGGGACGTCCGGGTCATTTCACTGCGTCAGGAAGGTCCTGAGAGAAACGGGGTGTTTTGTCTTCCGAGCGTCTTGCTTCAGAGGCAAGAATCCTTCCTGGCATTCAGAAAACGAAGAGTGGAACAGGCGAGCAAGTGTGCAGGTGTGCGTCATATGAGAGGCCCCGCCTTACATTTTCCCCCACAGATTTGGGGAAATTGGTCCGTGCGCAAAGCATTGTCATCACTCCCACCTGTCGAGTACGGCTGTACTGAGGTGTTTTTCCTCCGGAGACGTCGCGAAGAGACGGAGCGACTCCACCTGTTGCTGCCTGCGATCTGCGATCTGCGATCTACGGAGGCCTGCTCGTCGCGAAGAGACGGAGCGGCTCCACCTGTTGCTGCCTGCGATCTGCGATCTACGGAGGCCTGCTCGTCGCGAAGAGACGGAGCGGCTCCACCTGTTGCTGCCTGCGATCTACTGAGGCCTGCTCGTCGCGAAGAGACGGAGCGGCTCCACCTGTTGCTGCCTGCGATCTGCGATTTTACGGAGGCCTGCTCGTCGCGAAGAGACGGAGCGGCTCCACCTGTTGCTGCCTGCGATCTGCGATCTACGGAGGTCTGCTCGTCGCGAAGAAACGGAGCGGCTCCACCTGTTGCTGCCTGCGATCTGCAATTTTACGGAGGCCTGCTCGTCGCGAAGAGACGGAGCGGCTCCACCTGTTGCTGCCTGCGATCTGCAATTTTACGGAGGCCTGCTCGTCGCGAAGAGACGGAGCGGCTCCACCTGTTGCTGCCTGCGATCTGCGATCTACGGAGGCCTGCTCGTCGCGAAGAGACGGAGCGGCTCCACCTGTTGCTGCCTGCGATCTGCGATTTTACGGAGGCCTGCTCGTCGCGAAGAGACGGAGGGGCTCCACCTGTTGCTGCCTGCGATCTGCGATTTTACGGAGGCCTGCTCGTCGCGAAGAGACGGAGCGGCTCCACCTGTTGCTGCCTGCGATCTGCGATCTACGGAGGCCTGCTCGTCGCGAAGAGACGGAGCGGCTCCACCTGTTGCTGCCTGCGATCTGCGATCTACGGAGGCCTGCTCGTCGCGAAGAGACGGAGCGGCTCCACCTGTTGCTGCATGCGATCTGCGATTTTACGGAGGCCTGCTCGTCGCGGAGAGACGGAGCGGATCCACGCTTCGGGCTTGGCCTGCTTCCACCGGGCGTGTGCTGCGGTGCGGAGGAGGATTTTACCACCGCTGGGGCCTGCTTTCCACCTGTCCTGGTTCTGCTGTTGCAGAGGCCTGCTTTCCACCTGTCCTGGTTCTGCTGTTGCAGAGGCCTGCTTTCACCTGTCCTGGTTCTGCTGTTGCAGAGGCCTGCTTTCCACCTGTCCTGGTTCTGCTGTTGCAGAGGCCTGCTTTCCACCTGTCCTGGTTCTGCTGTTGCAGAGGCCTGCTTTCCACCTGTCCTGGTTCTGCTGTTGCAGAGGCCTGCTTTCACCTGTCCTGGTTCTGCTGTTGCAGAGGCCTGCTTTCCACCGGTCCTGGTTCTGCTGTCGCAGAGGCCTGCTTTCCACCTGTCCTGGTGCTGCTGTCGCAGAGGCCTGCTTTCCACCTGTCCTGGTTCTGCTGTTGCAGAGGCCTGCTTTCCACCTGTCCTGGTTCTGCTGTTGCAGAGGCCTGCTTTCCACCGGTCCTGGTTCTGCTGTCGCAGAGGCCTGCTTTCCACCGGTCCTGGTGCTGCTGTTGCAGAGGCCTGCTTTCCACCTGTCCTGGTGCTGCTGTTGCAGAGGCCTGCTTTCCACCTGTCCTGGTTCTGCTGTTGCAGAGGCCTGCTTTCACCCCGGGGATACCACGGAGGGACCGGAGCGCTTCCACACTGCTGTTTTCGCCTGTCCTTTGCTGCTGCGCTGATTTTGCTCCAGGAACATCGCGGATTCTGTGTGCTGGTCTGGGAAAATGGCCCATATCGGGATTCTGCTGTGCCTGTTCACTGTTTTGGACTATGAGAAGATCTCTAGTCATTCTGAGGAGTCTACTGGATTCAGGTCTGTTCTGCCACCCGCAGTGGGCATCCCCTGCAAAGGTTCGGATGTGTTGCTCAAACAATTACCGGTTGCCTTGTCACAGACAATCTGCTCGACAAAATATGTTAGTCTTTTTTGTTTTCCTGCGATGATGGTTCTTCAGGACTGCTTCTTAAGCTCTAATCACACTCTCGCAGACTTTTCCGGTGATTCTAAAGTAGATGACAATGTATGTGTGTCGTTTAAGAGGAAAAGATGCCTGGTTTTGTTGTTGTTATTCCTGTCAGGGAATGTACAACCTAACCCTGGTCCGCCCAGTAGTAGTAGTCAGATCGCTACTCCTGCTGATTTTAAAGCTAGGTCTGGGTTGGGTTTCATCCACTTGAATGTGCGCAGTCTGTTAGGTAAACTAGATTGTGTCCGTATCTGGGCTCGACTGACGCTGACGTCATTGTTTTATCAGAGACATGGCTAAATAAATCTATTGTGGCCTCTGACATTGCCTTAAATGGTTTTAATGTGTATCGTACCGACCGGCCTAATAAAGGTGGTGGCGTTGACATTTATGTTAAGAATAAGTTCAGTGTATCCACATTAGTTTCCAAATCGATCAGTAAGCAACTTGAATGTTTAGCTTTAAATATCGAAGTAGCAAAGGGTCAACAGGTCATGGTAGTGGGCTGTTACAGACCCCCCTCAGCTGGCAAGGACTCCTTGTCTTCACTAGCAAATCTTTTATCTCAACTAGACTACAAGGAAATAGTGCTGCTTGGAGATTTTAACTGGGACTGGTTAACTGCAGCGTCAGAGGATTTTAAAAACCTTTGTATCTCTTTAAATGTTACTCAGATTGTGGACAGTCCTACTCGCCCTAACATTCAGTCCCCTAATAAATCCTCCCTAATTGATCTCATTCTAACTAATGTTCCCTATAAATACTCATCTGTGGGAGTATTTGCTAATGATCTGAGTGATCACTGTGCTGTAGCCACAATTAGGGACACTAAGGTTCAAAAGGTTAAACCTCGTATTATCATCAAGAGAGACAAAAATCATTTTGTGGAGTAGGGTTTTGATCATGATCTGTTTGGGTTTGATTGGGGTAAAATCGATCTGTGTGCTGATGTAGAAACCGCATGGTCTTATTTTTATCTTGGTTTTATGGAGATCATTGATAGACATGCACCCCTGCGTACATTTAGAGTGAAGGGACGAGACAATCCTTGGTTCTCTGCTGAACTGTCCAGTCTCCTACATGAGAGAAACAAGGCCTGGGCAAAGGCTAGGAGATCAGGCTCAGAGGTAGAATGGCTGCGTTTCAGGCAGCTAAGGAATAGCTTCACTTCACATGTCAAAAGTGCTAAATCAAAGTATTATCTGTCAGTTTCCACAAAGAACCTGAACAACCCTAGAAAATTCTGGAAAGCCATAAAATCGATATCCACCGGTGATATCCGTAATGAGCTACCTCCGTGCCTTACCACAGCATCTGGCTCTATATCGGACAGGGCTACTATGTTAAACTGCTTTAATGAGCATTTTGTGTCCTGTGGCTCTCTGTTTCATTCTGTTTCTAATTCTGCTTCTGTGAACACTACAGTATGTGACTCTGAACAATGTGGTCTGGAAAACCCTTTCAGTTTGACTCCTTTTACTGTTGATGTTGTTCGTGAAGCTTTAACCAAGTTAGATCCTAAGAAACCGGCCGGCCCGGACAACGTAGAACCTTTCTTTTTAAAGATAGCTGCAGATGTTATTGCTCCTCCTCTCACTACTCTTTTTAACCTCTCTCTCAGCACTAACACAATCCCAAAAGTATGGAAGTCAGCGTATGTCCTGCCTTTGCTAAAAGGAGGGGAGGCCACCTTATTAAATAACTATAGGCCCATCTCTAAGTTGTCAGTTCTGGCTAAGGTTCTTGAACGCCTAGTGAGTGAACAGGTAAAGGTGTTTTTATGTACAAATGACATCCTGTCTAAACATCAGTCAGGCTTCAGAAAGCAACACAGCACCATCACTGCCACAATGAAAGTGGTGAATGATGTGGAGAGTATCTTAGATAATAGGCAGAGTTGTGCAGCTCTATTTGTTGACCTGTCCAAAGCGTTTGATATCGTCGATCATCACATTTTAAAGCAGAGGCTACTCAGTATTGGCATATCCAGCCATGCAGTGGGTGGTTTGTGAACTACCTCTCTGAAAGGTCCCAATGTGTTCACTTTGATGGGCTGTCTTCTGAGTGGTTAAACATTGCTAATGGTGTTCCTCAAGGTTCTGTTTTAGGTCCACTTTTATTCTCCATCTACATCAACAGTTTAGGTGAAAATGTGGATGAAGCTACTTTACATTTGTATGCGGATGATACCGTGATGTCCTGTGCAGGTCCCTCCATTCAGGAGGCTGCTGTTAAATTACAGGCTGTTTTTAACATTATTCAGACTCAGCTCTCTGAACTAAAGCTTCTTTTAAATGTTGAGAAAACCAAGGTAATGCTCTTTTCTAAAGCTAAAAAGACACCAGAGCCTGTTTTAGATATTGTAACTACGCAAGGAATAAAACTTGAAGTGGTTACCTGTTATAAATACCTTGGTATCTGGCTTGATGATTGTCTCACTTTTAAACTTCAGGTCAATAACCTGCTTAAAAAGCTGAGGGTTAGGCTAGGTTTCTTCTACAGGAACAAGTCCTGTTTCTCGCTTGAGGCCAGGAAAAGGCTCTGTGACCTTTTGACCTGTGCTGGACTATGGTGATCTGATGTATATGAATGCACCTGCCCATTGCCTGGTCAAGTTAGATGCTGCGTATCACAGTAAGATTTGTGACAAACTGTAAAGCACTAACCCATCACTGTACCCTGTATGCAAGGGCTGGTTTGCTTTCACTAACTGTACGGAGGCTCAGTCACTGGTACTTTTTCATATACAAAGCCATGTTAGGGAAACTTCCATCTTATATCTGCTCCCTGATCTCACGGAGAATTGTAAGTGGCTCCTGCCTGAGATCGCATGCTGTGGTTTTATTAAATGTGCCAACTGCTAGGACTGTCTTAGGGAAGACAGCTGTTAGATGCGCAGCTCCTCTGTCTTGGAATAGTCTGCAAATTAAATGGAAACTGAACAATCTGGTGCCACTAAATGTTTTTAAAGCTCGGTTGGATGCTAGTCAATCGGAAGCTATTGGTACCTGTTTATGTGGATAATTATGTAAATGATGCTGTATGATGTCCTTTTGTTGTTCTAGTTATGTTTTTATGTTTCATGTGGAACTACTTGAGCAGGTCTCCCTTGGAAAAGAGATCAATGATCTCAATGAGATTTATCTGTCTAAATAAAGGTTTGAAATGAAATGAAATTGTGGGGATTTTAAGACCGCGGAGTCTACACATGTGCATTACTCGACGCCTCGTAGTAATCAGCAGCGAACCGCTTCGACACGTGTGTTTCGGTGTATTCACGGCATTCTTTCTGTTAATCTACAGCAGTGGTCGCCAACCGGTCGATCGCGAGTGTGGTGCGGGTAGATCGCGGACCGTTAAAAAAAAGTAACAAAATAAATAAAAATAAATAAAAATAATAATGTTTGAAAAATACGTTTTTTAGATTTAAACCTATCATCCACCCCGTTAGCCCGGTTTCCACTTGATTGACGTATATTTGAGACACCTCAATAATACAATACATTAACCGTGCTTTTCGTGCACCTCATCATGACACAAGAGAGGACGGCAGGACTGCAATTTCCCGTGTTCAGTGAATGCAACAGAGGCAAGTCACCAGGCCAATCAGAGAGTTGCATGGAAATACACGTGTGCTTGTGTCATTCAAGCTCGGCTCTGTGTGTGTGTGGCAATAGCGCATTTAGTGTGATAGAGAGAGAGAGAGGGAGAGAGATAGAGAGAGAGAGAGGGAGAGAGAGAGAGAGGGACCGGTGCTAGCGGGGACCGTGATGTTAGCATCTGGTTAGCTAGCTGCACCAACGGACATAAGGAGCTGTTTCCACAACAGGCTGGAGGAGAGTCCTCCCCTGTCAGGCTGAGGGGCTCAGGTGAGCTAAAGGACTCTGAGTGTTTAGAACGGTTTTGTCACAAATTATTCAAAAGATTATTTCCGCGGCACACCTTCATATGATCATTATAGTTATACAAACAATAAGAGAATAAATGAAACACTATATGGCAGAAAACAAGAATACAGTTTGAAAGGGGAGTGATTTGTAAAATATCCATAACGAAAAAGACAATCTGTTTACAGTTCTGTTTCATCTGGTGTTGAGAGAGGGATCATCTCTTCATGTTGCTCTCAAAGTGCACCAGATTGATGCTTTAACTTCAATATTTAAAAAATGCCCCGGACCCC
>JAPTMU010000327.1:0-45141 GCA_028583405.1 Pogonophryne albipinna | reverse complement strand
TCCTCACCTCCTCTAGGTCCTCACCTCCTCTAGGGGGGTCCTCACCTCCTCTAGGTCCTCACCTCCTCTAGGGGGGTCCTCACCTCCTCTAGGTCCTCACCTCCTCTAGGGGGGTCCTCACCTCCTCTAGGTCCTCACCTCCTCTAGGTCCTCACCTCCTCTAGGGGGGTCCTCACCTCCTCTAGGGGGATCCTCACCTCCTCTAGGTCCTCACCTCCTCTAAGGGGATCCTCACCTCCTCTAGGTCCTCACCTCCTCTAAGGGGATCCTCACCTCCTCTAGGTCCTCACCTCCTCTAAGGGGATCCTCACCTCCTCTAGGTCCTCACCTCCTCTAGGGGGGTCCTCACCTCCTCTAGGGGGATCCTCACCTCCTCTAGGTCCTCACCTCCTCTAAGGGGATCCTCACCTCCTCTAGGTCCTCACCTCCTCTAAGGGGATCCTCACCTCCTCTAGGGGGATCCTCACCTCCTCTAGGGGGATCCTCACCTCCTCTAGGGGGGTCCTCACCTCCTCTAGGGGGATCCTCACCTCCTCTAGGGGGGTCCTCACCTCCTCTAGGGGGATCCTCACCTCCTCTAGGGGGGTCCTCACCTCCTCTAGGGGGATCCTCACCTCCTCTAGGGGGGTCCTCACCTCCTCTAGGGGGATCCTCACCTCCTCTAGGGGGATCCTCACCTCCTCTAGGGGGGTCCTCACCTCCTCTAGATGTATTTCTAAATGTTGAAGTGAAAGCATCAATCTGCTGCACTCTGAGAGCAACATGAGAGATCTATGGAAACCTCTCTCAACACCAGATGAAACAGAACTGGAAACAGATTTACTTTTTCTTTATGGATATTTTACAAATCACTCTTTTAAACGTTATTCTTGTTTTACTGACATATAGACTATTTTTTTTTTTTTTTTTAGTCAGTTAATTGAACATGTCAGAAACAAAAGCATACAACAATAATATACATATATATATATATATATATATATATATATATTCTCTTTTCTTCTCACTCAAATTAATAATTATAACAAAGTACAAAAAAACAAATAATAACAAAACAAAAACAACAATAATTCTCAGATAGTCTCGGTCATGCTCAGCAGGGGCAAGAAGAAGCTTAAAAAAGCGTTTCTGGTCCCCCCCCCCTCTAGCATATATTTTTCTTATAAATAAAACATTAGGTCATCAGCGACATGTTTGTCTTGTTCATTTGTTTGCTTTTTGTTTTTTTACAACACAATCAGAAATAAATTACTTTTACAATTACAAGAAATAACAACAAATGGGATTTCACAGGTCCTGTTCATAACCATTCAGATCAGTAGAGTGTGTGTGTTTGATTCTCAGCAGAGTGTGTGATCAGCAGAGTGTGTGATCAGCAGAGTGTGTGATCAGCAGAGTGTGTTTGATTCTCAGCAGAGTGTGTGATCAGCAGAGTGTGTGATCAGCAGAGTGTGTGATCAGCAGTGTGTGATCAGCAGAGTGTGTTTGATTCTCAGCAGAGTGTGTGATCAGTAGAGTGTGTGTGTTTGATTCTCAGCAGAGTGTGTGATCAGCAGAGTGTGTGATCAGCAGAGTGTGTGATCAGCAGAGTGTGTGATCAGTAGAGTGTGTGTGTTTGATTCTCAGCAGAGTGTGTGATCAGCAGAGTGTGTGATCAGCAGAGTGTGTGATCAGTAGAGTGTGTGATCAGTAGAGTGTGTGTGTTTGATTCTCAGCAGAGTGTGTGATCAGCAGAGTGTGTGATCAGTAGAGTGTGTGTGTTTGATTCTCAGCAGAGTGTGTGATCAGCAGTGTGTGATCAGCAGAGTGTGTGATCAGCAGAGTGTGTGATCAGCAGAGTGTGTGATCAGTAGAGTGTGTGATCAGCAGCAGAGTGTGTGATCAGCAGAGTGTGTGATCAGTAGAGTGTGTGTGTTTGATTCTCAGCAGAGTGTGTGATCAGCAGAGTGTGTGATCAGCAGTGTGTGATCAGCAGAGTGTGTGATCAGCAGTGTGTTTGATTCTCAGCAGAGTGTGTGATCAGCAGAGTGTGTGATCAGTAGAGTGTGTGTGTTTGATTCTCAGCAGAGTGTGTGATCAGTAGAGTGTGTGTGTTTGATTCTCAGCAGAGTGTGTGATCAGCAGAGTGTGTGATCAGCAGAGTGTGTGATCAGCAGAGTGTGTGATCAGTAGAGTGTGTGTGTTTGATTCTCAGCAGAGTGTTTGATCAGCAGAGTGTGTGATCAGCAGAGTGTGTGATCAGTAGAGTGTGTGATCAGTAGAGTGTGTGTGTTTGATTCTCAGCAGAGTGTGTGATCAGCAGAGTGTGTGATCAGCAGAGTGTGTGATCAGTAGAGTGTGTGTGTTTGATTCTCAGCAGAGTGTGTGATCAGCAGAGTGTGTGATCAGCAGAGTGTGTGATCAGTAGAGTGTGTGATCAGCAGAGTGTGTGATCAGTAGAGTGTGTTTGATTCTCAGCAGTGTGTGTGATCAGTAGAGTGTGTGTGTTTGATTCTCAGCAGTGTGTGATCAGTAGAGTGTGTTTGATTCTCAGCAGAGTGTGTGATCAGTAGAGTGTGTGTGTTTGATTCTCAGCAGTGTGTGTGATCAGTAGAGTGTGTGTGTTTGATTCTCAGCAGAGTGTGTGATCAGTAGAGTGTGTTTGATTCTCAGCAGAGTGTGTGATCAGTAGAGTGTGTGTGTTTGATTCTCAGCAGAGTGTGTGATCAGGAGTTTTTCCAACAGAGGAGTTAAATGAGGACCGGCTGCTGGAATCTGAGGGCGTGCCATGCTGAGCCCTGATTGGCTGTGCAGGACAGGAAGAAGCCTGCCAGCTATTGTTGGGGGGGGGGGGTGGGGCTGTCAACCAATGAGGACACACCCTTACACACACACAAACACACACACACGCACACACACACACACCCTCCCTGGTGTGGTGTATGAGTCACAGCATGCCGTGCCATTCTAAACCACAGACTCTGTTGTTGAGCAACTTTTAAAGTTTTGTTTCCACATGTTCAAACACTGGGCAGATGAATATGCAAGTTTGGATTATGAAAAATGTACATATATATACCTGTATATAAATGTATATATATATATATACTGTGTATATATATATATATATGTAGCAACGGTCATTATTATGCTTAGTAGCATTGTGTTATCCAGTATTATACACCTGAAATGTTCAAATTGACAAATCAGAATCGAGTATTCAACCAAGCCATGAAATATACTATATTATTTCATGGTGACTTCTGGCTTTTGCTTGTAATGCACGGTGCATCCTGCAGGGGGCAGTAGTAAGCCTTTAATGCCCTGTGCAGGCTGCAGGGGGCATTAGTGAGCTTGTAATGCACCGTAAAGCCTGCAGGGGGCAGTAGTGAGCCTGTAATGCACCCTACAGCCTGCAGAGGGCAGTAGTGAGCCTGTTTCCTGTTTCCTGTCCAGGTGACTGCTGGCTGTTGGCAGCCATTGCCTCCCTGACCCTGAACGAGTATGTGATGGCCAGAGTCGTTCCCACGGACCAGGGCTTTGGTGACAACTACGCTGGCATCTTCCACTTCCAGGTAACAGGGACGTTAGGGGGGCTGGGGTTAAATGGTCCTCTCTGGGGTTAAATGGTCCTCTCTGGGGTTAAACGGTCCTCTCTGGGGTTACAGATGAAGGATCGGGGGTTAAATGGTCCTCTCCGGGGTTAAATGGTCCTCTCTGGGGTTAAATGGTCCTCTCTGGGGTTAAACGGTCCTCTCTGGGGTTACAGATGACGGATCGGGGGTTAAATGGTCCTCTCTGGGGTTACAGATGAAGGATCGGGGGTTAAACGGTCCTCTCTGGGGTTAAACGGGGTTAAACGGTCCTCTCTGGGGTTACAGATGAAGAATCGGGGGTTAAACGGTCCTCTCTGGGGTTACAGATGAAGGACCGGGGGTTAAACGGTCCTCTCTGGGGTTACAGATGAAGGATCGGGGGTTAAATGGTCCTCTCTGAGGTTACAGATGAAGGATCGGGGTTAAACGGTCCTCTCTGGGGTTACAGATGAAGGATCGGGGGTTAAACGGTCCTCTCTGGGTTTACAGATGAAGGACCGGGGGTTAAACGGTTCTCTCTGAGGTTACAGATGAAGGATCGGGGGTTAAACGGTCCTCTCTGGGGTTACAGATGAAGGATCGGGGGTTAAACGGTCCTCTCTGGGGTTACAGATGAAGGATCGGGGTTAAACGGTCCTCTCTGGGGTTACAGATGAAGGACCGGGGTTAAACGGTCCTCTCTGGGGTTACAGATGAAGGATCGGGGGTTAAACGGTTCTCTCTGAGGTTACAGATGAAGGATCGGGGGTTAAACGGTCCTCTCTGGGGTTACAGATGAAGGATCGGGGGTTAAACGGTCCTCTCTGGGGTTACAGATGAAGGATCGGGGTTAAACGGTCCTCTCTGGGGTTACAGATGAAGGACCGGGGGTTAAACGGTCCTCTCTGGGGTTACAGATGAAGGATCGGGGTTAAACGGTTCTCTCTGAGGTTACAGATGAAGGATCGGGGGTTAAACGGTCCTCTCTGGGGTTACAGATGAAGGATCGGGGGTTAAACGGTTCTCTCTGAGGTTACAGATGAAGGATCGGGGGTTAAACGGTCCTCTCTGGGGTTACAGATGAAGGATCGGGGTTAAACGGTCCTCTCTGGGGTTACAGATGAAGGATCGGGGGTTAAACGGTCCTCTCTGGGGTTACAGATGAAGGACCGGGGGTTAAACGGTTCTCTCTGGGGTTACAGATGAAGGACCGGGGGTTAAACGGTCCTCTCTGGGGTTACAGATGAAGGATCGGGGTTAAACGTTTCTCTCTGAGGTTACAGATGAAGGATCGGGGGTTAAACGGTCCTCTCTGGGGAAACAGATGAAGGATCGGGGGTTAAACGGTCCTCTCTGGGGAAACAGATGAAGGATCGGGGGTTAAACGGTTCTCTCTGGGGTTGCAGATGAAGGATCGGGGGTTAAACGGTCCTCTCTGGGGAAACAGATGAAGGATCGGGGGTTAAACGGTTCTCTCTGGGGTTACAGATGAAGGATCGGGGGTTAAACGGTCCTCTCTGGTGAAACAGATGAAGGATCGGGGGTTAAACGGTTCTCTCTGGGGTTACAGATGAAGGATCGGGGGTTAAACGGTCCTCTCTGGGGAAACAGATGAAGGATCATTGCTGAAGTCAGCTGAGAATCGGTCCACACTTCCTTAGTGGAAAACAGAAAGAGTGAGTCATGAATGGGGCTTCGTTTGTTATTACAAAGGGTAATAACAAAGGCTCTGAATTAGCCCTGAGCGAAAAAATGCTAACACACAGAACTCACGTTAAAATACCCTTATTACTTATCGGATCTGCACAAACAAAAATATCGATTAGCAAACTGAGATTCCACAGAACAGGTATTAGTATCATCACTGAGCGATCAGAACTCGCGGCAAAATGACAACAAACAACAACAAAATAATTAGCTTTACGGGACCAAATCGGAAAATAAGTCTTACCTTTTGCTGTGTTCTAATCAAAAGTCGTGTTCAATGGCATTACAACGATAAAAACGCTGCTGAAGGTTAATCCATAGGTTCATCCAATGTGTCTGTGTCACTTTGAATGATTACTGATAATCCATCGTCATATTTATGGCAATAACGGAGATTTCATATTAGCTGCTACGAGAGCTACGAGAGTGTATGACAGCTTCCTGTTTTGGGCATTCTGGCTGCACATCACTCATTCACCAATGGGTAATGTTTAGAAGGCTTTTGGGAACTTCCCCTCGATTCCATTGGCTCTAACGGTTAAAAAGAGATGTCAATCATCAAAATCGACCAAGAGATACGGCAAATCCACCCAAACGACCCCAGAAGTGTTTTTTTTTTCTAAATCTCTCTAAAAAGGTCAAATGTCACTTGTTTTGCATCAATCTTGATACAGGGTACTTATTATATGTTGTACTTTGGATTCCTAAAGCTTTTAGTCTACTAACCCATCATTCAAGGGTAGTTTTCACTATAAGTAATGTTTTTTTTTGGACGGACACTATAATTTACATTTTTTTACTATTATTTTACTATTTTTTTACTATGTTAAAAGCGTCAGCAAAATGCAATGTAATGTTCAATCTGAATTTACTTTCAAAGTAAAAGTCTTCACTGTGTGTGTAGTTCTGGCAGTTCGGGGAGTGGGGATTTTCAAAGTAAAAGTCTTCACCGTGTGTGTAGTTCTGGCAGTTCGAGGAGTGGGGATTTTCAAAGTAAAAGTCTCCACTGTGTGTGTAGTGCTGGCAGTTCGGGGAGTGGGGATTTTCAAAGTAAAAGTCTTCACTGTGTGTGTAGTTCTGGCAGTTCGGGGAGTGGGGATTTTCAAAGTAAAAGTCTTCACTGTGTGTGTAGTTCTGGCAGTTCGGGGAGTGGGGATTTTCAAAGTAAAAGTCTTCACTGTGTGTGTAGTTCTGGCAGTTCGGGGAGTGGGGATTTTCAAAGTAAAAGTCTTCACTGTGTGTGTAGTTCCCCGACCAGACCTAAAAATATGGAGTGTGGACTTCTACTTGGAGAGGTCCCAGTTCACCTCCTGCCCTGCCGTGGTGCCCTTGAGCAAGGCACCGGACATCCCCCTTCCCCCCCTCACTCCCATTGCTCAGGGACTACGGATGGAAATTAGCTCAAAGCTATAATCCGGCATATTTACACTGGAAACATAACCTGTCTAAAGTGTTCATTAATGTGCATTGTCCCTCATCAAATAAACGATTAAATTAAATTAAATTAAATTAATTAAATTAGTTCTGGCAGTTCGGGTAGTGGGGATTTTCAAAGTAAAAGTCTTCACTGTGTGTGTAGTTCTGGCAGTTCGGGGAGTGGGTGGACGTTGTGATCGACGACCGGCTGCCGGTGAAAGACGGAGAGCTGCTGTTCGTTCACTCTGCTGAGGGGAGGGAGTTCTGGAGCGCTCTGCTGGAGAAAGCCTACGCCAAGTAAGAGGGACACACACACACACACACACACACACACACACACACACACACACACACTGCTGGAGAAAGCCGACGCCAAGTAAGAGACAAAATATAGTGAAAGACAGTAAAAGTAGTCGTTGTGCAGATTGGTCCATTTCAGAATAATATATATGATATGTTTTATAATGATTGATCATGTAAGTGTTCTCAAAGCTGGTGAAGGTGCAGCTAGTCTGAATGGCTTTGTAGACTGCAGGGTAGCTGGTGGATTTACTCCAGGTGGAACTAAAGTCTGATTCAACACTTGATTAGATTTACCATCATTCATCCAGATCTGTGAAGTAACTAAAGGTATTAAATACATGTAGTGGAGTAGAAGTACACCATGTACCTCTGAACTGGAGTGAGTAGAAGTACACCATGTACCTCTGAACTGTAGTGGAGGAAAAGTACACCATGTACCTCTGAACTGTAGAGGAGTAGAAGTACACCATGTACCTCTGAACTGTAGTGGAGGAAAAGTAGACCATGTACCTCTGAACTGTAGAGGAGGAGAAGTACACAGTAACATAGCATGAAAATACTCCAGTAAAGTACAAGTTCCTCAGAATTGTACTTAAGTCCAGTACTTGAATAAATGTACCTCTGGGTAGTACACTGTGAGGATAAACCGTAGTGTTCGATCAGTCCCTCTGTAGTATCTGCTGGTCTCTGTCACAGGGTGTGCGGCTGCTATGAAGCTCTGTCTGGCGGATCCACCATGGAGGGCTTTGAGGATTTCACCGGAGGCATCGCTGAGAACTTCGACCTGCAGCGCCCCCCTTCAAACCTGTTCCAGATCATGAAGAAGGCGCTGGAGGCCGGAGCCCTGCTGGGCTGCTCCATCGACGTGCGTTATCTCCTTTATTCTCAAGGATTTAATTGTCATTGAAGTTGTTCTTATGGTGTTTCTTCTTCCAGGAATAATGATATCTTATATCAAATAATAAAACTGAAATATTTAGATGAGCTAACGGTTAGAGTTATGAGATCAATGTTGTGATTTTCACTACGCGTCCCTGTTGTTGTGGGTTGCAGATCACAAGTGCCTCAGACTCAGAGGCTGTCACTCGTCAGAAACTTGTGAAAGGACACGCCTACTCTCTGACCGGTGCCTTGGAGGTGAGGTCACTGACACCTAACCCTACCCTACCCGAAGAGGAGTGTTGAGAGGAGATGAAACTAAACAATGTGTTTCCTTCAGGTGAACTACCGGGGGCGCCAGGAGAAACTGGTGAGGGTCAGAAACCCCTGGGGTCAGGTGGAGTGGACCGGGCCCTGGAGCGACGGGTAACCAAACACACCACAACACACAGCATGACCCAAACACCACACAACACACAGCATGACCCAAACACACCACAACACACAGCATGACCCAAACACACCACAACACACAGCATGACCCAAACACACCACAACACACAGCATGACCCAAACACACCACAACACACAGCATGACCCAAACACACCACAACACACAGCATGACCCAAACACACCACAACACACAGCATGACCCAAACACACCACAACACACAGCATGACCCAAACACACCACAACACAGACACACAGCATCTTCCAAACACACCACAACACAGACACACATGTATGTTTACTGAGAAAGGGTGTTCAGGCCCTCGGTCTTCCAGTATGTTCCAGTAAATGAGTTCACGTTACAGAAGAGGTCAGTTGACGGTAAAGAAGATGAGCAAATGAGATGCTATGGAGAGCGGTGGCTCGGACAGTGAAGACTTTCTGTTGGTTTTCTTGGAGCAGGAAGCCTCACAGAACTCCTTTATGTCCTTTCAGTTCCGCGTTAAGCTTGGGTTCATGTTTTCATGTTCTGAGACAAACTCTACAGTGTCATTAAAGTCTTTGTCCTCGCACAGATCGGTGGAGTGGAAGAACGTGCAGGGAGATTGTCCACATGCCAACGCAGAGGACGGCGAGTTCTGGTGAGGACATGAACACACATACACATATGTTAGTATTTATGTACAGTGGAGTGGATTTGATTCCTTGGAGATTTTGTAAGTTTGCTCACTTACAAATAAATGAACAGTCTATAATTGTAATAGTAGGTTTATTTTAACAGTGAGAGTAAGAATATCAAAAAGAAAATCCAGAAATTGACATTATATAAAAGGTAAAGATTGATTTGCATTTAACTGTGGGAAATAAGTATTTGATCCCTTTGCAAAATATGTCTTGTAGTTGGTCTCCATGTCTGTGCACATCTCTGGAAGGATTGTGGTCCACTCCTCTCTGAACATCCTCTCCACATCGTTATAGTTCTGAGGCTGATGCTCGGCCGTCTGGAGACTGGCTAGGCCCCTCCATCCCCTGAATGTGCTTCTTCTTTAGCCACTCCTGTGTTGCCTTGGCCGGATGTTCAGGGTCATTGTCCTGCTGGAAGACCCCTCCATGACCCATTACAGTGTACTGGCTGAGGGAAGGATGCTATCGGCCAAGATGTTACGGTACGTGACCCCCTCCATCCTCTCCTCGATGCCGGGAGTTCTCCTGTCCCCTGAGCAGAGACACAACCCAGAGCATGATGTCTCCACCTCCATCCTCTCCTCGATGCAGGGAGTCCTCCTGTCCCCTGAGCAGAGACACAGCCCAGAGCATGATGTCTCCACCTCCATCCTCTCCTCGATGCAGGGAGTCCTCCTGTCCCCTGAGCAGAGACACAGCCCCAGAGCATGATGTCTCCACCTCCATCCTCTCCTCGATGCAGGGAGTCCTCCTGTCCCCTGAGCAGAGACACAGCCCAGAGCATGATGTCTCCACCTCCATCCTCTCCTCGATGCAGGGAGTCCTCCTGTCCCCTGAGCAGAGACACAGCCCAGAGCATGATGTCTCCACCTCCATCCTCTCCTCGATGCAGGGAGTCCTCCTGTCCCCTGAGCAGAGACACAGCCCAGAGCATGATGTCTCCACCTCCATCCTCTCCTCGATGCAGGGAGTCCTCCTGTCCTCTGAGCAGAGACACAGCCCAGAGCATGATGTCTCCACCTCCATGCCTGACGGATGGTGTTCTGGAGTTATAGTCAGCATCTCTTCCTCCAAACACGTCGTGTCGAATTGATGCCAAATATCTACATGTTGGTCTCATCTGACCACGTCACCTTCTCCCAAGCCTTCTCTGAATCATTCAATGTTCATAGACATACTTTAGGTGGCTCTTCATGTTCTTCTTGAGCAGGGCGTCTTCAGGCACTGCAGGATTTGATCCATTATGGTGTCGTGTGCTACCAATAGCTTTCTTGGTGACTGTGGTCCCAGCTGCCTTGAGATCATTAACAAGTTCCTTCGTGTAGTTCTTGGCTGATCCCTCACCTTTCTCCTGATCATCAATACCCCACAGGGCGAGATCTTGTGTGGAGCCCCAGACCGAGGGCGATTGATGGTCATTTTGTCTTTCTTCCATTTCTGAATAATGGCACCAACAGTGGTCTCCTTCTCGCCAAACTGCTTTCTGATGGTCTTGTAGCCGATCCCAGCCTTGTGCAGGTCTACAATCTCACCCTGAGGTCCTGAGACAGATCTTTAGTCTTGCCCATGGTGGAGAGGTTGGAATCTGATTGATTGATTCTTTGGACAGGTGTCTTTTATACAGGTAACACGTTGATATTAGTACTTTTTTAAAGGAAGAGGACTTATTTAATCGGTCTGTGGGAGCCAGAATTCTTGTTGGCTGCAAGGGGATCAAATACTTATTTCCCACAGTTAGATGCAAATAAATGTTTGTCTTTTATATAATGTACATTTCTGGATTTTCTTTTTCTCTCACTAGTCAAATAAACCCACTATTACAATTATAGACCGTTAATTTATTTGGGTACCACTTTACAATAAGACTACCCTTATAAAGGATTCATAAAGGGTTTATAATTAGGTTATTAATTAGGTTGTAAACACTTTATTAATCATTAAGAACCATTTATAAACCAGTTCTAACATAGTTTTCATACATCAACACAGGCTCACTATTTGGCAAGATGACTAAGCCTTATGTTGGCTACCTAACCACCTGCTGTGGTTTATGGTGTAGTGGTTGCACCCCATGTTATTCAGCACTCTCCTATGCCCTCCACTCATCACTCATGATGCTACTTCCTGACTTAACATTCCGTCTAATCAGAGGGACAAGGTGGCATCTTGATCGTTTCAACACTAGTCTCCGCCTTTTGTCTTTAACTCCCATCATTCCGAAGACCCATTTCTTCCTTCTCCAGGTATGTCCAAAGCGTCCACGTGCATACTAACAAAAAATAAATCACAACATCATCTTAGTTAACAACAAAATGTACACAAATTACAGTAAAAATTGTTGCACATCATGTTTCAAAATGCGATACTTGTTTATTAGGTGCAGTGTATAACATCATTTAAGGATAATTATACAGTAATGGTCCATATTGATGATTTTTTTTAATTCTCTTGTACAAGAAAGCCCAGTCTATAACTGCTGAACATAGGAACTGGGTACAGTACCTTCTTCCAGACACAAATACTCAAATAAAATAGTTTTACTTTATCAGCATTGGTATTACCAATGCTTACTATTTATTTGATACCAATTTGGTTATACAATTAATAAAAAGAACAAGGTTTGAGTTCGTTCTTCAGATATGACTGTCGTGTAAGCTCAATAATGAATTTCAGCTCAACCAACCATATTGTAATATCCAAGTAATCATCTTGAAATATGACATTATTATTTCTAATATACACACATCTTATTGTGAGGTTGATTTCACATACACTACGCTGCTCTTCAACACTACTTTGACGTCTACATAATCGAGCATAGCGAATTTAAATTAACCTTAGCGATGCATAAAGTTACCTTCCTAATAAACTATCTTTCTAAGTTACAAGGATGACCTTATTTTACCAACCTCAAACAGAAGCCGTTTGTTCTACAGTATTATCCCACTTAACGCTTAACACTTCTCTATTATGTTTTAACTTGGAGGCTACGATTAGCATCGTTAGCACAGATGTATCTACAACTCGCTTACATGCTAACCCAATCCTTAACATTCATTAATGTTAGCTGATTAAAAACATAAGCACATGAATAAAGTACTCACATTTCACTTACTGTAAAACCGCATGCATGCACCGTCTGTTTTAACCGCAGAACGAGTCACAATAGTCCGATATAAGCATGAAGAATAGTCCACAAGGCACCAGCACAACAAAGACGGCCAAGTTCAAGTTATGTTCCCCGGATGAGTTGAGCAGGCAGAGCCCCTGTAGCATCACAGAGCTGCTAGCAGAGAGACAGGAAGCTAACAACAGCAGTCACTGCCATGTATGGTAGTAACTCATTCATAAATGAGAATGTGTTTTACACTTTACAATAAGAGTCTCTTTTGGTAGTTATAAATGTTAGTAACTCATGAATAAATTGTCATAAAGAGATGCCAAGAAACATCAAGATGGAAGGGGGGAGAATCCACTCAGTGAACAACAGATACCAAGGATGCTGGCTGATGAAAAAGACGAAGTAAGCTAGATAGCCAATATAAGGCTTAGTCATCTTGCCAAATAGTGAGCCTGTGTTGATGTATGGCAACTATGTTAGAACTGGTTTATAAATGGTTTTTAATGATATATAAAGTGTTTACAACCTAATTAATGACCTAATTATAGACCCTTTATGAATCCTTTATAAGGGTAGTATTATGTAAAGTGGTACCGGTATATTTATTCAGAGCTCTTCCCTGTCCTCTCTCTGCAGGATGTCCTACACCGACTTCCTGCGTCACTACTCTCGGGTGGAGGTTTGCACTCTGACCCCTGACACCATCGACGACGACTCCGTCAAACACTGGAGTGTCACCAAGTTAGACGGCAGCTGGAGGAAAGGGTCCACCGCCGGAGGCTGCAGGAACCACCCCTGTGAGTGCAGAACCCTAACCCTCTGTGACCCCCCAGACCATCTGTGACCCCTGTGAGTACAGGACCCTAACCCTCTGTGACCCCCCAGACCCTCTGTGACCCCCCAGACCCTCTGTGACCCCCCAGACCCACTGTAACCCCTGTGAGTACAGGACTAACCCTTCAAGGCAAGGCAAGTTTATTTATATAGCACCTTTCAACACAAAGCAATTCAAAGTGCTTTACAAAAATGGAAGACATTAAGAAAAAGGCATTTAAAATCAGTCATTAAAAAGCAAAGCTAATAAAATAAACATTAAAAGATGTGAATAGTTCAATTAAAAGCAGCGACAAAAAGCAAAGTCTTCTTGCTGGATTTAAAAGTAGTCAGAGTTGCAGCGGACCTGCAGGTTTCTGGGAGTTTGTTCCAGATATTTGGAGCATAATAACTGAACGCTGCTTCTCCATGTTTAGTTCTGACTCTGGGGACAGAAAGCTGACCAGTCCCTGAAGACCTGAGAGATCTGGATGGTTCATAATTTAGCAGGAGGTCACAAATGTATTTTGGGCCTAAACCATTCAGTGCTTTATAAACCAGCAGCAGTATTTTGAAATCTATTCTTTGACACACAGGAAGCCAGTGTAAAGACTTCAGAACAGGAGTGATCCACTTTCTTAGTGTTAGTGAGGACTCGAGCAGCGGCGTTCTGAATCAGCTGCAGCTTTCTAATAGATTTTTTAGTGAGACCTGTGAAGACACCATTGCAGTAGTCCAGTCTACTGAAGATAAAAGCATGGACAAGTCTTTCCATATCCTGCTGTGACATTAGTCTTTTAATCCTAGATATATTCTTTAGGTGATTGTAGGCTGATTTAGTAACTGTTTTAATGTGACTGTTGAAACTCAGGTCAGAGTCCATGACTACACCTAGATTTCTGGCTTTATCTGTTGTTTTGAACATTGCAGACTGAAGCTCAGCGCTAACTTTTATACATTCTGCCTTGGCTCCAAAAACCATTACCTCAGTTTTATCTTTGTTTAATTGGAGAAAGTTCTGACACATCCAGTCATTGATTTGTTCAATGCACTTACTCAGTGTTTGAATTGGAGCATAGTCTCCTGGTGAAATTGTTACGTAAATTTGTGTGTCATCCGCATAGCTATGGTAACTTATTTTGTTGTTCTTCATTATCTGAGCCAGTGGTAGCATGTAGACGTTAAAGAGAAGAGGCCCCAAGATGGAGCCTTGAGGTACCCCACATGTCATATTTGTCAACTCAGATGTGTATTTACCAATAGAAACAAAGTTGTTTCTGACCTTTATGTAGGATTCAAACCAATTTAGAACTGTTTCCGAAAGTCCCACCCAGTTTTCTAGTCGGTCTAGTAATATGTTGTGGTCAACAGTGTCAAACGCAGCACTGAGATCTAATAATACTAACACTGAAGTTCTGCCACTGTCTGTGTTTAAGTGGATGTCATTGAAGACCTTTACAAGAGCAGTCTCAGTGCTGTGGTTTGGACGAAAGCCAGACTGGAACACATCGAAACAGTTATTTAAATGCAAGAAATTACTCAACTGTTGAAAAACAACTTTTTCAATGATTTTACCTAGAAATGGCAGGTTTGATATGGGCCTGTAATTGTTCATTACTGAAGCATCTAGATTATGCTTTTTTTAAGAGCGGTTTAATGACTGCAGTTTTCAGGGCCTGTGGAAAAATACCCGAGTGAAGAGATTTGTTTACTATATGAAGTAGATCTGAGGCCATGCAAGGCAAAACATCTTTGAAAAACCCTGTTGGAATAATATCAAGGCAGCAGGAGGAGGACTTCAGAAGTTGTATAATGTCCTCTAGGTTTTTATCATTAATCTGATGGAATTGTGTCATGGTGTTTGAATTGATGTTAAGTGGACACAGAGACAACACATTTGCTGTTCCTGATGCAGAGGCACTGACTGCTTGTCTGACTTTCTGAATGTTGTCAGTGAAAAAGGCAAAATCATTGCAGGCCCTGGTGGATAGAAATTCAGAGGCTACTGACTCTGTCGACGGTAGCAAACAAGGCACGTGCGTTGTTTTTGTTTTTGGTAATGATGTCAGAGAAGAAAGGCTGTCCTGCGTTTTTCAATTCCAAATTATAAAGGCCAAGTCTCTCTTTATAGATTTCAAAGTGAACCTGGAGATTTGTTTTTCGCCACCTGC
This sequence comes from Pogonophryne albipinna, assembly GCA_028583405.1. Taxonomy (NCBI): domain Eukaryota; kingdom Metazoa; phylum Chordata; class Actinopteri; order Perciformes; family Artedidraconidae; genus Pogonophryne; species Pogonophryne albipinna. Next base: position 30,041 of record JAPTMU010000327.1, on the reverse strand, counting down.
GTTCAGCTTTTCGACATTCTCTTTTTTCTGCTCTCACGGTCATGGCCTTTCTCCATGGAGATATTTTCTTCCCAGTCACTTCCTTTACCTTAGTTGGAGCAATGGCATCTATAACATTTTTAATTTTGGAATTAAAATGATCTACTAGCTCATTTACTGAGATGTTAGCAGGGGCAAGTGTGGAAGAAACATTCTGAGTAAACATTTCCCTAGTATTTTCAGTTAAATATCGCTTTGTGGTTACCTCTTTTTGAAAAAATTTGTGAACAGAAATAGAGCTCTCAAAGAAAACACAGGAATGGTCAGAGAGTGCAACATCAGTCACCACAACCTTAGAGATATTCAGACCCTTTGAGATCATTAAGTCCAGAGTGTGCCCCTTATTGTGCGTGGGCTCCGTCACATGCTGAGTCAGTCCATAGCTATCAAGAACACAAAACAGTTCTTTTGCCCCTCTGTCCTGGGGGTTGTCAACATGGATGTTAAAATCACCAACAATGACTAGACGGTCAAAGTCAATACACACTATAGACAGCAGTTCAGTAAAGTCATCAGAAAAGCTTGCACAGTATTTGGGTGGTCTGTAGATATTTAGGAACAGAGCTCGAGAGGAGCATTTCAGCTGAAGGGCCACATATTCAAAAGAAGCAAAGTTCCCATAAGATGTCTTCCTGCATTGAAGGGAATCATTGAACAGAATAGCAACTCCACCCCCTTTCTTATGCATTCTTTCCTGACTCATAAAACTAAAGTTGTTTGGTGGGCATCGTTGAGGAGCGGGGGTAAAGGACATGTTGCCAACCCTGCGTATCGCCTTAGTTTGGTCTTTGAACTCCAGGATGGAATTGGTGCCCTTCACTGTAACCCCTGTGAGTACAGGACTAACCCCTCACTGTAACAGGACGTGGTCCTCCTCACTGTAAATGCTGGGTTTGACACCTCTCGATCAGATGTGGGTATTTCTGTGGAAGTAGGAGGTTTAAAGAGTTCTCACTGTGGTTTCTCCTATGCAGACTCGTTCTGGATGAATCCTCAGATAGTGATCAAGTTGGAGGAGGAGGACGACGACCCGGATGATGGAGAAGTGGGCTGCAGTTTTGTCGTCGGTCTGATCCAGAAGAACCGCAGGAAGCTCCGGAAACAAGGAGAGGACATGCACACCGTCGGGTTTGCCATCTATGATGTGAGAACTGATCACTTCATGATCAGATCAAGAAATAAGCATCTCAAGGATTCAGAGATTTATCTACAGATCCCGGTCCTAACGTACCCTTGCCTTGTTTTCTGTTTTGCTCCAGCTTCCCAAACAGGTGAGCTCTGGACCCAAACATCTCCTCTGGTTTAATGTGAAAGAAAGAATCTCACGGTCGGGAGCCGCATTCTGGATCATCTGCAGTTTTATTGGGACCGCCTGAGAATACGAAGTTACAATAGTCCAGACTAGAAGTGACTACCACCACAAAGTGTTGAGATGTTTGTAGTGTTATGTAGAAAAGACAGTCCTTGACAGTCCAGATTACTGACTGCTGTGCTGCAGGCAGGATTAATGCCATAAAGAGTAAATACATCTGTAGATAAATTGTTCCAGCGGGTTTTTATGTGGGTAACATTTAAGAGGTCTTCTGTTAGAAAATAACAGACTAGAGCTGTGTGAGACATCTTTAAAACCTGATGAAGGACTAGAGAGATGATGAGCAGGAAGTGTCGGTTAGGACCTGATATATGAAATTAGAAGTGATGAAAGGTTTTAAAGACGATGCTCATTGGCTGTTCCACCTGCCCCCCCCCCCCAGTTCTACGGACAGAGGGAGGTACACCTGGACAAGAACTTCTTCCTGACCCACGCCCAGACCGCCAAGTCCGAGACTTTCACCAACCAGCGGGAGGTCAGCACCCGCTTCAAGCTGCCGCCAGGGGAGTACCTGATCGTCCCGTCCACCTTCGAACCGCACCTCAACGGAGACTTCTGCGTCCGGGTGTTTTCCGAGAAGCAGGCTGAGACCTTGTAAGACCCCAGACGCCCCATGTCGTCTGTTAGAGACCCACATCCATGTCCGTTAGAGACCCCCATGGTGTCCGTTAGAGACCCCCATGGTGCCTGTTAGAGACCCCCATTGTGTCCGTTAGAGACCCCCATGGTGCCTGTTAGAGACTCCCATTGTGTCTGTTAGAGACCCCCATGGTGCCTGTTCGAGACCCCCATGGTGTCTGTTACCATAACCCCTAATCCTGTCTTCTGTCTGCAGACCCTGTGATGACCCGGTGAGCGCTGAACTGGAAGATGTGAGTCTACAGTTTTGTGTCTTATCTCAGTTTTTTATATAAAATATTTGATTTCAGGCTCTTCATTCTATTCAGAGGCGTCTTTCAAAGCACCCAAGGACACCTTACAAATTCTAAAATATTCTAAGGAAAAGTTTAAGACAGTACAAAAGGACCGTAACAGGGAACATGTAGCACTACAGTGAGTCAGCTGATCTGAACAGGGGGTTTTTGAGGAGGGACTTGAATGTGGTGATTGGTTATTGCTGCAGATCTTTTGTTATTTGTATAAGTTAGGGTCTAGAAAGCCTAACTTTATAACAAATCTATATCAGAGGGACTGCTGTCAAGATTAAGAGCAGAGCAGGATGAACCCAAATCCAGGATGTAAAAATGTTCAAGAGAAAAAGCCTTTAATGGCAGGAAATCAGCAGAGCAGGGCAAAACTAAACTCTCAATAGGACAATGAACACTTCCGTTCCACACATGACGGACAAGGAAAGAGGAAACCAGAACTGAAATACATGCAGGACCAATCACAACACATAGCTGGTGAGGAAAAACAGAAAGGCATCAGGTGAACACAATCAGGTGATCCATAAGGAGTGGGAAACACATAGTGAGGAAGTACACATAGATACGACAGAGGGGGTGGAGACTCCAAAATAAACAGGAAACACCTCTGAAATAACCCAGGACCAGAACTGAGGAACCTTTGGGTTAGAGGAGAGAACAGACATTATGAATGAGAAATATTTCATTCAATAAGGTATTTAGTGATAACAACTTTGGAAACAGTATTTTCTATATAAGTGACACAGAACTTGTTGATTTATTTTTTGTTGTATATTACTGAGTTCATAAAGTTTGTATGTCTAGTACTGTATAAATAATGTTTATTGTTGTCGTGGGGATTGTGTGCAGGAGACAGTGTCGGATGAGGAAGTGGATTCAGGATTCAGAGGCCTCTTCACCAAACTCGCTGGGGACGTAAGTATGACATCACTTCCCGTGTGGTGGGAACATGGACATATGCTACATGCTAACAGCTAACAGCATGCTTGATTTCTACAATGAAATGTATGAAAATATAGATTAAACATCAGTTTCAAAGTAAATAAAAACTCTTCCAGGACATGGAGATCTCTGCGGTGGAACTGAGGACCATCATGAACAAGATCGTCTCCAAACGTGAGCGTCAACTTCCTGTTACCTGATCACCATTATCTTCAACTTCCTGTCACCTGATCCCCATTATCTTTAACTTCCTGTCACCTGATCACCCTTATCTTTAACTTCCTGTCACCTGATCCCCATTATCTTCAACTTCCTGTCACCTGATCCCCATTATCTTCAACTTCCTGTCACCTGATCCCCATTATCTTCAACTTCCTGTTGCCTGATCTCCATTCTCTAACTTCCTGTCTGTTGTCCACAGGGACGGACATAAAGACAGACGGCTTCAGCATGGAGACGTCCAGGATCATGGTGAACCTGATGGACGTATCCTTTAAACCATAAAGACACTCACCCCCGGTGTCATATTACTATTAACATTATTAATAATATTATTACTACTAATAATACTATTAATAACTTGTAGCTTTATCTTTGTAAAATACCGTCACTGCAAAATTACTGGTACATAAGGTTTAGGCCAGATTGCCCCCTGTCATGTATAAAGCTGTTGAAGGTCCTGAACCTCTGACAGGACAGCGGCAACGGGAGGCTGGGCCTCGGAGAGTTCGCCACCCTGTGGAAGAAGGTGCAGAGATACCTGGTAAGACCTGTACACACAGGTACCTGAACTCACCTGCACACTGTCTGTAGACCTGTACACACAGGTACCTGAACTCACCTGCACACTGTCTGTAGACCTGTAGACACAGGTACCTGAACTCACCTGCACACTGTCTGTAGACCTGTACACACAGGTACCTGAACTCACCTGCACATTGTCTGTAGACCTGTAGACACAGGTACCTGAACTCACCTGCACACTGTCTGTAGACCTGTAGACACAGGTACCTGAACTCACCTGCACACTGTATGTTGACCTGTACACACAGGTAACTGAACTCACATGCACACTGTCTGTAGACCTGTACACACAGGTACCTGAACTCACCTGCACACTGTCTGTAGACCTGTACACACAGGTACCTGAACTCACCTGCACACTGTCTGTAGACCTGTACACACAGGTACCTGAACTCACCTGCACACTGTCTGTAGACCTGTACACACAGGTACCTGAACTCACCTGCACACTGTCTGTAGACCTGTACACACAGGTACCTGAACTCACCTGCACACTGTCTGTAGACCTGTACACACAGGTACCTGAACTCACCTGCACACTGTCTGTAGACCTGTACACACAGGTACCTGAACTCACCTGCACACTGTCTGTAGACCTGTAGACACAGGTACCTGAACTCACCTGCACACTGTCTGTAGACCTGTAGACACAGGTACCTGAACTCACCTGCACATTGTCTGTAGACCTGTACACACAGGTACCTGAACTCACCTGCACATTGTCTGTAGACCTGTACACACAGGTACCTGAACTCACCTGCACATTGTCTGTAGACCTGTACACACAGGTACCTGAACTCACCTGCACACTGTCTGTAGACCTGTACACACAGGTACCTGAACTCACCTGCACACTGTCTGTAGACCTGTACACACAGGTACCTGAACTCACCTGCACACTGTCTGTAGACCTGTAGACACAGGTACCTGAACTCACCTGCACATTGTCTGTAGACCTGTACACACAGGTACCTGAACTCACCTGCACACTGTCTGTAGACCTGTACACACAGGTACATGAACTCACCTGCACACTGTCTGTAGACCTGTAGACACAGGTACCTGAACTCACCTGCACATTGTCTGTAGACCTGTAGACACAGGTACCTGAACTCACCTGCACATTGTCTGTAGACCTGTACACACAGGTACCTGAACTCACCTGCACATTGTCTGTAGACCTGTACACACAGGTACCTGAACTCACCTGCACATTGTCTGTAGACCTGTAGACACAGGTACCTGAACTCACCTGCACACTGTCTGTAGACCTGTAGACACAGGTACCTGAACTCACCTGCACACTGTATGTTGACCTGTACACACAGGTAACTGAACTCACATGCACACTGTCTGTAGACCTGTACACACAGGTACCTGAACTCACCTGCACACTGTCTGTAGACCTGTACACACAGGTACCTGAACTCACCTGCACACTGTCTGTAGACCTGTACACACAGGTACCTGAACTCACCTGCACACTAGAACTTTATTATCTGAGAAGGTTCTTAATGTTCTGCAGACGATCTACAAGCAGAACGACATGGATAACTCGGGGACGATGAGCACTCCTGAGATGAGGGTCGCATTCAAAGATGCAGGTGAGGTTCCTCTTCCTCTTCTTCCTCTTCCTCTTCTTCCTCCTCCTCCTCCTCCTCCTCCTCCTAAGTTATCTTTATCAAAAGCTTGTTTCCTCAGATTATATTTATTCCTGCATTAGAGATAAGGGTGTGGGTTCAGTAATGAATAGGAAACCCATTTCCTGTTTGATCTGCGTCTCCACTACATGGCTTTGATTTAGGACTGGGCTCTGCGTTCCTACTGTGTGTGTGTGTGTGTGTGTTTGTCTGTGTGTGTGATACGATATTAATGGGTTTATGAGTGTTCAACCCAGTCTCACGGCATTTCGTGTTATAGTCACAACATGTAATCTATTGATTCGTGTTCACCAACACGATTTTCCCCTTTTTTTCGTGTCACACAGAACGATTTTAAAAGCAATGTATTTCTATTGGTAATGTGTTTCGTGCCTGCGTCTTTTTGTCCGGTCGGGTCTTGGAAGACCGGAAGCTGTGTGATTCATGTTCTTAGTCAATATCAAGCCACGATTATTGTTTTTATTTTAAATCGTATAATGTCGGACTTTTTTTGCCATCCGTGAGGAAAATAAATGGCTCAGAGCCTCAGAATACTGACATCTGTATTTTTTAAATCTTTTTTTCCTTCTAATTTGTTATTCTTTTCTAAATAACACACTGTTATTTACTCAACAATAACACAATTATCCTTGTTTTTATTTATTTGTTTAATTCCATAATCTCGGGCTTTTTTGCCGTTCCTCGCGAACTGAATTTCAAAATAAAGTCACCTGAAACAGACGTGGGCATTTCGAGCAATTACCCAAGATCCTCAGCTATGGTTTAAGCTCGCTGATTGGATGGTTTAGCCGCAATGCATGCTGGGATTTGGTGTTTATGTGATGTGAAATCTGAAAAGTTTTTAAAAAATATAATAATACTTTATTCCGAGTGTTTTTGCTTTTCTCTTTGAAAGTCATCACATAACGGCATTGTAATACACGGTTCGGCTGCATTACATATTACAGATCTGCCGTAGTTCTCTATTTATAGAGCCCTGATGAGAAGACTTCTGGACAAACTGGAAGAAGTGCCACCGAAACTGAATATGTGACGTGGATCATAAATATATCAGCAATTAAACAACAGCTTCAATTTATTTCTCTTCACACAATACGTCTCCTTGCAGTATCAACACTAATTCGGCTGACTTTTACATTTGATCCAATTAGTAGATAGGCTGTATTTACACCATAACGGTGCACAGCTGATAGAAAAGGACTTGTAGTTTTTAAAGATATTACTGATTTTCTTTGAATATAAGAATGTAAATACTGAGTTGAAAGAATAGTCAGGGGTTTTGGGTGATGGGAGACACATCTATGGAATCACAATTTCAATAGCTTACCATTAAATGACAGACTTACCTTTCTGTCTGTGATGTTTTACAAATCAGATATTAATGTGTAGAAGTAAAACATGTGAAATAATATAGCAATATCGTGTACAATTATGTGAAAACATCAATACAACTACACATCTTCAGATGTTATACATACATAAGTGTCCTACACTAACAATACAAAGTTATTATGGCATTGTATGCTGTGTGTACCTTATTTGTAACATCTTCAGACCGTTCCAACTCCTCAACAGTTGCCTGTCTTTGACTGTTGCAGGTGTAGGTTCAAATATCCCAAAAATATATGTGTGGATAACAAAATACATCCGTCATGAACTAAGCTGGAAACTTATACTGGAAAGTATAATTTATTGTGTTAATATATAATAATTTATATATACAGTCTATGGTTAACACTCACTGTAAACTTGACAGTTTTTTAACCCGCACGCCTAGTGGTTAAAGCACGTTATTGCATTTTTTTGTTGAATATGTTATATTTACACTGAACAAAAATATAAATGCAACACTTTTGTTTTTGCTCCCATTTTTCATGAGATGAACTCAAAGATCTAAAACATTTTCTATAAACACAAAATAACCATTTCTCTCAAATATTGTTCAAAATCTGAAAAGATCTGTGATAGTGAGCACTTCTCCTTTGCCGAGAGAATCCATCCCACCTCACAGGTGTGGCATATCAAGATGCTGATTAGACAGCATGATTATTGCACAGGTGTGCCTTAGGCTGGCCACAATAAAAGGCCACTCTGAAACGTGCCGTTTTGCTTTATTGGGGGGGTCTGGGAGGGTCCGAAAACCAGTCAGTATCTGGTGTGACCACCATGTGTCTCACGCAGTGCAACACATCTCCTTGGCATAGAGTTGATCAGGTTGTTGATTGTGGCCTGTGGAATGTTGGTCCACTCCTCTTCAATGGCTGTGCCAAGTTGCTGGATATTGGCAGGAACTGGAACACGCTGTCGTATACGCCGATGCAGAGCATCCCAAACATGCTCAATGGGTGACATGTCCGGTGAGTATGCTGGCCATGCAAGAACTGGGATGTTTTCAGCCTCCAGGAATTGTGTACAGATCCTTGCAACATGGGGCCGTGCATTATCATGCTGCAACATGAGGTGATGGTCGTGGATGAATGGCACAACAATGGGCCTCAGGATCTCGTCACGGTATCTCTGTGCATTCACAATGCCATCAATAAAATGCACCTGTGTTCGTCGTCCATACGCCTGCCCATACCATAACCCCACCACCACCATGGGCCACTCGATTCACAACATTGACATCAGAAAACCGCTCACCCACACGACGCCACACACGCTGTCTGCCATCTGCCCTGAACAGTGAAAACCGGGATTCATCCGTGAAGAGAACACCTCTCCAACGTGCCAGACGCCATCGAATGTGAGCATTTGCCCACTCAAGTCGGTTACGACGACGAACCGGAGTCAGGTGGAGACCCCGATGAGGACGACGAGCATGCAGATGAGCTTCCCTGAGACGGTTTCTGACAGCAGAAATTCTTTGGTTATGCAAAGCGATTGTTGCAGCAGCTGTCCGAGTGGCTGGTCTCAGACGATCTTGGAGGTGAGCATGCTGGATGTGGAGGTCCTGGGCTGGTGTGGTTACACGTGGTCTGCGGTTGTGAGGCCGGTTGGATGTACTGCCAAATTCTCTGAAACGCCTTTGGAGACGGCTTATGGTAGAGAAATGAACATTCAATTCACGGGCAACAGCTCTGGTGGACATTCCTGCTGTCAGCATGCCAATTGCACGCTCCCTCAAAACTTGCGACATCTGTGGCATTGTGCTGTGTGACAAAACTGAACATTTCAGAGTAGCCTTTTATTGTGGCCAGCCTAAGGCACACCTGTGCAATAATCATGCTGTCTAATCAGCATCTTGATATGCCACACCTGCGAGGTGGGATGGATTATCTCGGCAAAGGAGAAGTGCTCACTATCACAGATTTTTTCAGATTTGTGAACAATATTTGAGAGAAATGGTTATTTTGTGTTTATAGAAAATGTTTTAGAGCTTTGAGTTCATCTCATGAAAAATGGGAGCAAAAACAAAATTGTTGCATTTATATTTTTGTTCAGTGTATATACAAAATAGGGGGAAAGTGAGACCTCCGGAATGAAGATTGAGGAGTAGACGTATTTTCCTCCGCTCCCTCGCTTCCAACTTTTTTATTATGTAGAAACCTCGTTACTCACTTCATACTTACACTAGTCGATACATAACAACTGAGCAACTTTATACCTTAACCCACTAAACAAGTCAAGAAAGACTCTATGCCTACGGGGAACGTCGCCACTAGCGACGTTAGCATGGCGGCGCTAACCAGTTTGTTGGAGAGCCATAAAGTGTCTCTCTCAACGGAATTCAAAACTGTCATCGCCGCACTCGAGTCCAAAATTGATCTGATTCATGCGACTATCTCTGATCATGGGCAGCGTATTACCTCTTTGGAGTCGAATGCGGATTTGGTTGACGGGCGCCTGTCGACTTTGGAAGCTACATGCGCGGAGCTAGCCGCTAGAAATGCTAAGCTGCGGGCGAAAACTGCAGACCTCGAGGCCCGCAGCCGCCGCAAGAATATCCGCATCATTGGTCTCCCAGAGTCGATTGAGGGCCCGCGACCAACCGCCTTCTTCTCCGACCTACTACCCCAGCTTCTGGGGGACCAAATCCTGCCTACTTCTCCTGAACTGGTCCGGGCTCACAGGTCATTAGCCGCAAAGCCAAAGCCTGGGGAAAGACAGAGAACTGTCATCATCCGATTCCACAACTTCCAGACCAAGGAAAGAGTCATCCGTGAAGCCCGGAAAATGACAGCGGATCTACGGTATGAGGGGAAACCGATTGCCTTCTACGAATATTATATTCTCGAGGTTGTGATGCAGCGAGCTCTGTACCGCGAGGTGATGACGCAGCTGTATAAACTCGGACTCAGGCCTGCTCTCCAGTACCTGGCCAAGCTGATGATTACGGCGGAGAATGGAGACAAAGTTTGGCTGTCATCTGTCGAGGAAGCTAGCAGGAAGGGCTCTCAGATTTTGAGATACCCCTACCCGAGGTAGAAAAAATGACAACAATGATTGTTCTTATCTTTAGGGTCTCCCATTAATGAAATTGATTGTTGTCAAATTTTATTTTGGGGGAAAAAATGTTTTTTTGGTTGTTCTTTGGAACTACCCCAATCCCTGAAAAAGAGCCAAATTAGACCAGGCTGAATGGGAAAGGTGACAGAAAAGCCCATAACTTGAGTGACCTCTCTTTTCCTCTTCAGATGTGCTAGGGTGCTACTGAACACTAACCAGCAGGTGCTACTGAACACTAACCAGCAGGTGCTATTGAACACTAACCAGCAGGTGCTATTGAACACTAACCAGCAGGTGCTACTGAACACTAACCAGCAGGTGCTATTGAACACTAACCAGCAGGTGCTATTGAACACTAACCAGCAGGTGCTACTGAACACTAACCAGCAGGTGCTATTGAACACTAACCAGCAGGTGCTATTGAACACTAACCAGTAGGTGCTATTGAACACTAACCAGCAGGTGCTACTGAACACTAACCAGCAGCTGCTATTGAACACTAACCAGTAGGTGCTACTGAACACTAACCAGCAGGTGCTATTGAACACTAACCAGTAGGTGCTATTGAACACTAACCAGCAGGTGCTATTGAACACTAACCAGCAGGTGCTACTGAACACTAACCAGCAGGTGCTATTGAACACTAACCAGCAGGTGCTATTGAACACTAACCAGCAGGTGCTATTGAACACTAACCAGCAGGTGTTATTGAACACTAACCAGTAGGTGCTACTGAACACTAACCAGCAGGTGCTATTGAACACTAACCAGCAGGTGCTATTGAACACTAACCAGCAGGTGCTACTGAACACTAACCAGCAGGTGCTATTGAACACTAACCAGCAGGTGCTATTGAACACTAACCAGCAGGTGCTATTGAACACTAACCAGCAGGTGCTATTGAACACTAACCAGTAGGTGCTATTGAACACTAACCAGTAGGTGCTATTGAACACTAACCAGCAGGTGCTATTGAACACTAACCAGCAGGTGCTATTGAACACTAACCTGCAGGTGCTATTGAACACTAACCAGCAGGTGCTATTGAACACTAACCAGTAGGTGCTATTGAACACTAACCAGCAGGTGCTATTGAACACTAACCAGCAGGTGCTATTGAACACTAAACAGCAGGTGCTATTGAACACTAACCAGCAGGTGCTATTGAACACTAACCAGCAGGTGCTATTGAACACTAACCAGTAGGTGCTATTGAACACTAACGAGTAGTTGTATTGAAATATCTGGTACAGTTCTATTGCAAATGAGATTTCTTTAGACATAGGCCTACCTCTTCTCTGAGACAGTCACATTCAGAATGGGGGAGAAGTGGCACAATAACCTATAAGTTAAGAATGCTCACTCTGATGGTCATTATATTTGGAGAGGGAAATACCAGGTGGCTGAACTACATCACCAAACTGTCCGAATAAGAGTAACCCAATACAATAAAGTGTATTAGTTCTAAATTGCAAGCCTCTAAAACATAGGTGTAAATAGTACAGGTTTTATTGAAACTGGAACCTTAATTCAAAGTACAGTATACAAATCATCAAATCATTCTGTGAGAGGTCAAGTATATAGATGCTAGAATAGAATGTTGAATGTCAGGTTCCTCAGAAACGGTAGGGGACACATGTTGACATTGTGCACAGCAGGTGCAGAGCTCCGTGCAGGGAAGGCCAACAGAGAGGCACTTTCCACTCTCTCCACACTTTGCACCTTTGCAATACAAGTGAGTAATGTCTCTCACTTCTGTAGGTGCTGGGGGTTTTGTAAATAGCACTGGTTGAATGGCCCCATCTCTGACAATCCACCCCTTGCCAACAGGACTCCATAACAAGGGTTTGGGTTCGGCTGTGACACCATGTCGCTGTCTGAAACATTGCTCTTTACATGTTGTTGAAATGCATCCTCTGTGTGCGGCAGATCTTCTGAGTCTGATCTGATCTGATGAGACTGATCTGTTGTTGATGCAGTTATGAACCTCAGTTCATCCTAGTTTGTGATCATCAGTCCTTTTTCTTTTTTCCATATAGCAGAAGGGCAAATTCTCTTGTGACTGGCAAAGACTCTTCCAAGCTGGCAGAGAGTCCAAAATGGGCCAGATCTTTGAGCTTGCTGAGGGGTTTTGAGTTTGGTGAATGCTGTTGTCTTTCCTGTTCTGTACAAACTACTTGTTGTGCCACAGCCAGTGAGTGCACGACATGCTGGTAGACCGTTAGACATGTAGTTGCCGCTCAGCTTCAGGACCATCTCCAACTAAACGGCCTCTTTGATAAATTCCAGGCCGGTTTCCTTTCCGCCCACAGCACTAAAACAGCTCTGGTCAGGATCACAAACGACCTGTTGATGGCGGCTGAACCTGGTTCCCCATCTCTCCTCATCCTCCTGGATCTGACTGCAGCATTCCACACTGTCGGCCATAACATCCTCCTTCAGCGCCTCCAATACACTGCCCTGAGCTGGTTCCAGTCCTACCTGTCTGGAAGAACAGAGTACGTCTCCTTGGGAGGTGCGAGGTCCCAGACACACCCTGTCACCTGTGGTGTCCCTCAAAGGTCGGTCCTTGGGCCCACTCTGTTCACCCTGTGCACTCTGCCCCTTGGCCGTGTCATCAGCCAGCATGGAATATCATTCCATTGCTATGCTGATCACACGCAGCTATATATAAAGACAGACCCTATCCCACATGCTTCCTCACTGTCACCACCATCATCATCATCACCGTTCCCATCAACATCCTTTAACACCTGCATTGAGGAGATAAAGGCTTGGATGCAACAAAACTTCCTGCAGCTAAATAGCTCCAAAACAGAAGCTATTTTAGTTGGCACACCAAACCAGGTCCAGCCATCCCCCATAACCCACATCACCTATTCTGGCCAAAACATACCCCTCTCCACAGCAGTTACCAACCTGGGTGTAAGATTTGACCGACATCTGACCTTTGACACCCACATCAAACACCTGTGGAAAACCTCCTACTACCACCTCAGGAACATTGCAAAACTCCTGTCAGATGCTGAACAACTGGTCCATGCCTTCGTCTCCTCAAGGCTTGAATATTGTAACACTCTCCTCATCGGGACTCCTAGCGGGAGCCTTCCAATATGTACAGAACAGTGCCGCTAGGATCCTGATGCGGGTGAGAAAGTACAACCACATCACACCCGTCCTTCATTCCCTCCCCTTAACTCCTAGCAGTCATCATCATGGTGACGCTCAGCCTCTCCCCTTAACTCCTAACAGTCATCATCATGGTGACGCTCAGCCTCTCCCCTCTCCCCTTAACTCCTAACAGTCATCATCATGGTGACGCTCAGCCTCTCCCCTTAACTCCTAGCAGTCATCGTCATGGTGACGCTCAGCCTCTCCCCTTAACTCCTAACAGTCATCATCATGGTGACGCTCAGCCTCTCCCCTTAACTCCGAACAGTCATCGTCATGGTGATGCTCAGCCTCTCCCCTTAACTCCTAACAGTCATCGTCATGGTGACGCTCAGCCTCTCCCCTTAACTCCTAACAGTCATCGTCATGGTGACGCTCAGCCTCTCCCCTTAACTCCTAACAGTCATCGTCATGGTGACGCTCAGCCTCTCCCCTTAACTCCTAACAGTCATCGTCATGGTGACGCTCAGCCTCTCCCCTTAACTCCTAACAGTCATCGTCATGGTGACGCTCAGCCTCTCCCCTTAACTCCTAACAGTCATCGTCATGGTGACGCTCAGCCTCTCCCCTTAACTCCTAACAGTCATCATCATGGTGACGCTCAGCCTCTCCCCTTAACTCCTAACAGTCATCGTCATGGTGACGCTCAGCCTCTCCCCTTAACTCCTAACAGTCATCATCATGGTGACGCTCAGCCTCTCCCCTTAACTCCTAACAGTCATCATCATGGTGACGCTCAGCCTCTCCCCTTAACTCCTAACAGTCATCATCATGGTGACGCTCAGCCTCTCCCCTTAACTCCTAACAGTCATCATCATGTCAACCACAACACAGAGAAATACTGATAGCAATGTGTGTGTAGTTGTTGACACATTGCTGACAGAGGGAACTTCGTTAGAATACAGATTTTAGAAGTATCAGGTTTTGAGCATGTAATAAGCATGTTTTGTCTTGACTATATTACAACTATATTATAATAAAATAATATAGTATTTATATTATTGAATTGATTATGATTATTAGTAGAAGTAGTTTATTTGCATTAATTATATTATAATCTTTTTGAGGCTAGTATTTGGCAGGAAATGCAGACGTATTCACCTGTTAACGCATACTGAACGACATACATGCACATTTACCTCACTGTATAAAAAAGTAACTGTGTTAATAATAATAAACAGGAATTAGATTTGTAAAGTACTTTGTTTCCAAAAAATGTGTTTTCACTCCTGTCGGTTGGGGGGGGGGGGCTCATCTCATCTCACAATGTCGCTTGGGGCCCCAAATTGGCCAGGGACGGCCCTGCCTATAGCTGCAATATAAGCTAGTGTGCATGTTGTCGGACATCCACTGACTAACGTAGAGCGTTCACATAGGATCTGCTGCTCATATGGTGTCCTGAGGAACAGAAACACAAGTAGCCCGCTGGACTCAGATCTCTAGATACCTCATCACTCCTCCTCTGGACTCAGATCTCTAGATACCTCACCTCTCCTCCTCTGGACTCAGATCTCTAGATACCTCATCTCTCCTCTGGACTCAGATCTCTAGATACCTCATCACTCCTCCTCTGGACTCAGATCTCTAGATACCTCATCTCTCCTCCTCTGGACTCAGGTCTCTAGATACCTCATCTCTCCTCTGGACTCAGATCTCTAGATACCTCATCTCTCCTCTGGACTCAGATCTCTAGATACCTCATCACTCCTCCTCTGGACTCAGATCTCTCGATACCTCATCACTCCTCCTCTGGACTCAGATCTCTAGATACCTCATCTCTCCTCTGGACTCAGATCTCTAGATACCTCATCTCTCCTCTGGACTCAGATCTCTAGATACCTCATCACTCCTCTGGACTCAGATCTCTAAATACCTCATCACTCCTCTGGACTCAGATCTCTAGATACCTCATCACTCCTCTGGACTCAGATCTCTAAATACCTCATCTCTCCTCTGGACTCAGATCTCTAGATACATCATCTCTCCTCCTCTGGACTCGGATCTCTAGATACCTCATCACTCCTCCTCTGGACTCAGATCGCTAGATACCTCATCTCTCCTCCTCTGGACTCGGATCTCTAGATACCTCATCACTCCTCCTCTGGACTCAGATCTCTAGATACCTCATCACTCCTCCTCTGGACTCAGATCTCTAGATACTTCATCACTCCTCCTCTGGACTCAGATCTCTCGATACCTCATCTCTCCTCTGGACTCACATCTCTAGATACCTCATCACTCCTCCTCTGGACTCAGATCTCTAGATACCTCATCTCTCCTCCTCTGGACTCGGATTTCTAGATACCTCATCTCTCCTCCTCTGGACTTAGATCTCTAGATACCTCATCTCTCCTCCTCTGGACTCGGATCTCTAGATACCTCATCTCTCCTCCTCTGGACTCAGATCTCTAGATACCTCATCTCTCCTCTGGACTCGGATCTCTAGATACCTCATCACTCGTCCTCTGGACTCGGATCTCTAGATACCTCATCACTCCTCTGGACTCAGATCTCTAGATACCTCATCTCTCCTCTGGACTCAGATCTCTAGATACCTCATCTCTCCTCTGGACTCAGGTCTCTAGATACCTCATCTCTCCTCCTCTGGACTCAGATCTCTAAATACTTCATCACTCCTCTGGACTCAGATCTCTAGATACCTCATCTCTCCTCCTCTGGACTCAGATCTCTAGATACATCATCTCTCCTCCTCTGGACTCAGATCTCTAGATACTTCATCACTCCTCCTCTGGACTCAGATCTCTAGATACCTCATCTCTCCTCTGGACTTGGATCTCTAGATACCTCATCACTCCTCCTCTGGACTCAGATCTCTAGATACATCATCTCTCCTCCTCTGGACTCAGATCTCTAGATACTTCATCACTCCTCCTCTGGACTCGGATCTCTAGATACCTCATCTCTCCTCTGGACTCAGATCTCTAGATACCTCATCACTCCTCCTCTGGACTCAGATCTCTAGATACCTCATCATTCCTCCTCTGGACTCAGATCTCTAGATACCTCATCACTCCTCCTCTGGACTCAGATCTCTAGATACCTCATCACTCCTCCTCTGGACTCAGATCTCTAGATACCTCATCACTCCTCCTCTGGACTCAGATCTCTAGATACCTCATCACTCCTCCTCTGGACTCAGATCTCTAGATACCTCATCACTCCTCCGCTGCTCCGGTTCAAGTCCGGGCTGCGGAGGTTTGTTGATACATGTCGTCTTCTTCTGTTTGCTTTAACCGAGGCTACGTAGTTATGCAGCGCCCCCATCGTCAGTAAATGGAAGTACTACAAAGAACCCCGTTTAGTGCAATTATTTCACAAGTTTTGTTACACAGCTCGAAAAAATGACCGAGGTCCGGACCACGGTGAACTCAATGGTGGATACGGCCATGGTACTAAAAATGTAACATGGATGTCCTGGGCGGTCGCGGTCCCGTGGGTTAGATGCATGTTCATAATGCAGAGGGAAATAACTCTCAGAATAACGTTATTAGCACATTTTACAACTTGAGGACCGAATGTTTTTAATAAGGGCTATACAAACGTTCATACTGGGTAGTTTATTTTGTTTAAAAAAAATGATCCAACGATTTACAGACCACTCTTTCCCAATGTAAGTCAATGGGAAAAAAATGTTTCCAGACCCAGCAACCTAACAGAAGTGTTTTAAAGGTTTGAAATGAAATGAGTACCGCCGTTTGGCAACTACGAATATTCTCATCAGAGTCCGGCACACTTCCTGGGGGCTTGTCATTCACCAATGGGTAATGTTTAGATGGATTTTAGGAACTTCCCCTCGATTCTATTGGCTCTAACAGTTAAAGTCGTGTGGGTATATATTAATGCTGCGCATTATGGATACAAGCGATTTTCACCCATTTAGTAATTACATGTTTTACATTTGATAACACCAATGTGTTTCCTATCCCCTAAACCTCCAGGGCTGTACACAGTTTAATACTGGCAACTTCTAATTGTGTGAAAAACGTCTTTTAAAACTACAATTCCCAGTAGAGACATGCCATAGAACATGTTGTGAAACACAATAGCCAGCATGTGTAGTTCTGGGGGGGGGGGGGCTGGACCCGTTCAAGTCCAGTTTTGAATAGTCTGCCGTGGGTTTCGTTCCATTTCAAAGAGCTGTCTGACGCTCGGCGTAACCTTGGCACACTGCCACTCCAACATCCAATCACAGAGCTTGAAGATTAATCACGAAGTTTGTCAAGCAACGGGACTGTAGTCCCAAACGATAGCTGAGGATTATGGGTAGTGTAGTGTCTTCGGCCATCCTAAACTCCGAAATGTTTTTGGGATTTCATATCGCATTAACATCATATCCCAACGAGCATTGCAGCTAAAACATCCAATCACAGAGCTTCAAGCTGAGGATCTTGGGTAATCAGTTCAGTGGCTGTGTATCGCAATGATGCTCGAAATGTCCCTTATAGGCCTACGTCTGTTTCCGGTTATTTTTATTTTGAAATTCAGTTCCTAACGGACGACCAAAAAGCCAGAGATTATAGAATTAAACAAATAAATAAAAACAAGGATACTTGTGTGTTATTGTTGAGTAAATAACAGTGTGTTATTTAGAAAAGAATAACAAATTAGAAGGAAAAAAAGATTTGAAAAATACAGATTTCAGTATCCTGAGGCTCTGAGCCATTTAATTTCCTCACAGACGGCAAAAAAAGTCCGACATTATACGATTTAAAATAAAAACAATAATCGTGGCTTGATATTGAGTAAGAACATGTTTTTATGAACCACACAGCTTCCGGTCTTCCACGACCCGACCGGACAAAAAGACGCAGGCACGAAACACATTACCAATAGAAATACATTGCATTTAAAATCGTTCTGTGTGACACGAAAAAAAGGAGAAAATCGTGCTGGTGAACACGAATCAATAGATTACATGTCGTGACTATAACACGAAAGGCTGTGAGACTGGGTTGGAGTGTTGTGTGTAACTTTGCACCAGCTGAGTCTCAGAGGTTAGTCTCGGGTGTTAGTGGCTGAAGTGTTAGCATGACAAAGTTGATAATGATGAAGCTCTCTCTCCAGGTTTCACCCTCAACAACACCATCTACCAGCTGCTGGTGGCCCGCTACTCCGACCCCGACATGACCATCGACTTTGACAACTTCGTGGGCTGCCTGATGAGGCTGGAGATGATGTTCAGTGAGTGTGACGCTAACAGAGTTAGGGGAAGCTAACAGAGAGAGCTAACAGGGGAAGCTAACAGAGGAGCTAACAGAGAGAGCCAACAGAGGGAGCTAACAGAGGACGCTAACAGAGGAGCTAACAGAGGAGCTAACAGAGGAGCTAACAGAGGGAGCTAACAGAGGAAACTAACAGAGGAGCTAACAGAGAGAGCTAACAGAGGAAGCTAACAGAGGAGCTAACAGAGGAGCTAACAGAGGGAGCTAACAGAGGAAGCTAACAGAGGAGATAACAGAGAAAGCTAACAGAGGAAGCTAACAGAGGAGCTAACAGAGAGAGCTAACAAAAAGAGCTAACAGGGGAAGCTAACAGAGTGAGCTAACAGAGGGAGCTAACAAAAAGAGCTAACAGAGGAAGCTAGCAGAGGAGCTAACAGAGAGAGCTAACAGAGGAAGCTAACAGAGGAGCTAACAGAGGAGCTAACAGAGGGAGCTAACAGAGGAAGCTAACAGAGGAGATAACAGAGGAAGCTAACAGAGGAAGCTAACAGAGGAGCTAACAGAGAGAGCTAACAAAAAGAGCTAACAGGGGAAGCTAACAGAGTGAGCTAACAGAGGGAGCTAACAAAAAGAGCTAACAGAGGAAGCTAGCAGAGGAGCTAACAGAGGGAGCTAACAAAAATAGCTAACAGAGGAAGCTAACAGAGGAGCTAACAGAGAGAGCTAACAAAAAGAGCTAACAGGGGAAGCTAACAGAGTGAGCTAACAGAGGGAGCTAACAGACGGAGCTAACAGAGGGAGCTAACAGAGGAGCTAACAGAGGGAGCTTACAAAAAGAGCTAACAGAGGAGCTAACTGAGGAAGCTAACAGAGGAGCTAACTGAGGAAGCTAACAGAGGGAGCTAACAAAAAGAGCTAACAGAGGGAGCTAACAGGGGAAGCTAACAGGAGAAGCTAACTGTTCAGGTGTCTCTCCGGCATCTCTTTTTCGTAATTTCCTCGGGCCACGCTCCCACCGGAAGTTGATTTTTGTTCACCATCTTAATGAGCGTTCCATGGCGCTTATTTGTGCCGGAGGACCGATAAGTGATGACCGAGGAGCGCAGTGTTGCCAACTTTGGGTACCTGGCTGGAGTGAGATTTTGGTATCATGGGTTTGATTACACACATGCACACGAAATGACTGCTATCGTGTCAGCAGCGGGACCTTAGCATATATATATACAATATATACAAATACACTATATTGGACACAGACTATAAAGGGCACAAAGTTTAATTCACTAATGAAAGTCAAACACATGTTTGTTTCCACTGTTTTATTGTGTGCCTGTCGCGATAAGCAATTCATTGACTTGTTGTACGATAAATAAAAATGAACTCGATAAATTGCCATTTACATGAGGATGTGACGCCGTTTGAAAGACTTGAATTATTATATATTATCATTATGTCAGTGGTATAAAATGGTCATACAACGGTGCCGACAATATTATCGTTTATCGCAATCATTTCTGGGAAAATGTATCCAACAAAATTAATTATCGTGAGAGGCCTATACATGAAACACACACACAAACAAATCTACAGACTTACTCCAAACTGACAAATATATTAATTAACGCACTCTCATATACTCTATGTTGGCCTAGTAGAACAATAAGCAGCAGACTTTTAATCATTTCTACTGGACCTCAGATCTGCGCAATACGGGCCGGCAGTGGCGGCCACGGAGTATTTGTGTTGGGTAATCTGTGGTAGGGCTAACCCATACAGCGGTGGGGCTCAAGTCAGTATTTGCAATGTAATTACATACACGCTCCCCTTGACAGTGAAACGCCACGCGTGAGGTTTAGATTATTCCACTGTCTCAATCCAAATGGAACTGTATGAAATAAAAAGGCACATTTGTCTTGTAGTAAATAAAAAGGGTGACCTGGAGCCAATCCTGCAACTTCCCCACAGGTGAAAGAGTTGACCTGCTGAAAACCCAACCCCTGCAGGGGGTCCGGGGGGATTCTCCCCCAGGAGATGTTTTGAAATACTAACATAAAATACACATTCTGGTACTCTCTTGAGAAGAAAAATAAATACATCTATTACTACACGACATATTTAAAAAAATGAATGGTATTTAGTTTTGTGTTACTTTGTTCTGAAAGCTGAACCTGCTGCTCCTCACAGAGAGAAGAGGGAGAGGCTGTGAGTTACTTTACATTGTGGATAAGGGTGGATAGCCCCCATTGTTCTGTGTGTCAACATGAAAGACAGCCCACTCACCTATCACTCATCAAACCGTGGGGTCTCATTTCATTACGTGTTGATTTCTATCAACACGTAATGTTGTATCGATGTATATAGAGATGTACGACAGCAAAAGTATTCTCCGTCGGGACTTCCTGCAACAACACCACGCTGTTAGCTTGATTCTGATTGGCCAGAAGACATTATCAAAGATGTTCTATTGAGAAGACGATCACTACGTGACAAAAGATTTCAAAACCGTTTCTAGTCTTCGGTATTCTTGTTTTGGCGTGAGAATAGTTTGGGCAGCGTGAGAGCGTGAGATTGAGAGTGAAAGCGTGTGTCACACGCCAGATGCGTGAGAGTTGGCAACCCTGGAGGAGCGTTTGTTTCTGAAGCTTTCTGTGAATAGTTACTTTACACCCCTGTTGGTCACTAACTGACTAGTCAGTATATCAGTATATTAAATGATTAAATATGAACACAAACTGACGGTGAAGATAAGACTAGCTGACGTTGGTTTTCCTCCTCAGAGATCTTCAAGAAGCTCGATCCTCATGAGAGCGGATCCATCGAGCTCGACTTCAACGCGGTGAGGAAGTAACCCTTTTTATAACCTTTTTAAGTTATAACACACATTCAAAGTCTCAAGAACCAAAATACGACCCATTGCATTATTTATATAATGGAAAATATGGTCATTAGTGTGACTAACTGGAATAAATGCATGTTTTCTTCATGTGTTTGTCTGATGCATGTCTAGTTATCTTTCTTATCTATGTAATCCATTACATAAGTAGTTACAAAATAAGTAATCTGAGTATCACAACATAAAAGTAATCTGATTACTTCACGTTCCTTTTGAACTCAGTATCAATTGGAATGTGGAAACAGTAATAGATGACCAATGCTGTTTAAGTTTAACACAATACTTGCTGCAAAGAAATGTGTTTAAAATAAAGTATAAACCATAAAGACCAAATATATTCAGTAGCTATAACATCTTTATTCCAACAGCTCTGTATGCTGCTGGTAATGTAGCAGTAGTCTCAACGACTTATTGTATGCAGCCACCTGATCAGTAATCCAGTATTCCCCAAGTAGCATGTCTGATGTGTGACCTCACTTCCTGTCTTTTCCTGCAGTGGATCAACTTTTCCATGATCTGATCTGGAGCGTCCTGCAGTTCTCATCCCAGATGTAACATGATGACATGTTTCTCTTCTTGTCACTACCTGACTGACTCCGAGTAACTCAAATAAAGTCTCTCACAAACCTTCAACAGCTGTCATCATTTATCAGCGGTGAACATTTACTCAATAATAATAAGCTTTATTTAGACAGCACTCTTGCAACAGGTACAGAAACACATGATCACATGATCACATGATCACAACATGGATATCACATGATCACATGATCACATGATCACATGATCACAACATGGATATCACATGATCACATGATCACATGATCACAACATGGATATCACATGATCACATGATCACATGATCACAGGATATCACATGATCACATGATCACAACATGGATATCACATGATCACATGATCACATGATCACAGGATATCACATGATCACAGGATATCACATGATCACATGATCACAACATGGATATCACATGATCACAGGATATCACATGATCACATGATCACAACATGGATAACACATGATCACAGGATATCACATGATCACAGGATATCACATGATCACAGGATATCACATGATCACATGATCACAACATGGATAACACATGATCACAGGATATCACATGATCACAACATGGATATCACATGATCACAGGATATCACATGATCACAACATGGATAACACATGATCATATGATCACATGATCACATGATCACAACATGGATATCACATGATCACAGGATATCACATGATCACATGATCACAACATGGATAACACATGATCACATGATCACATGATCACAACATGGATATCACATGATCACAGGATATCACATGATCACAACATGGATAACACATGATCACATGATCACATGATCACAACATGGATAACACATGATCACATGATCACAACATGGATAACACATGATCACAGGATATCACATGATCACATGATCACAACATGGATAACACATGATCACATGATCACAACATGGATAACACATGATCACAGGATATCACATGATCACATGATCACAACATGGATAACACATGATCACATGATCACATGATCACAACATGGATATCACATGATCACAGGATATCACATGATCACAACATGGATAACACATGATCACATGATCACATGATCACAACATGGATAACACATGATCACATGATCACATGATCACAACATGGATAACACATGATCACAGGATATCACATGATCACATGATCACATGATCACAACATGGATAACACATGATCACATGATCACAACATGGATAACACATGATCACATGATCACATGATCACAACATGGATATCACACAATCACAGGATATCACATGATCACATGATCACATGATCACATGATCACAACATGGATATCACATGATCACAGGATATCACATGATCACATGATCACATGATCACAACATGGATAACACATGATCACATGATCACACCATGGATATCACATGATCACAGGATATCACATGATCACATGATCACAACATGGATATCACATGATCACAACATGGATATCACATGATCACATGATCACAACATGGATATCACATGATCACATGATCACAACATGGATATCACATGATCACAGGATATCACATGATCACAGGATATCACATGATCACATGATCACAACATGGATATCACATGATCACATGATCACAACATGGATATCACATGATCACAACATGGATATCACATGATCACAGGATATCACATGATCACATGATCACATGATCACAACATGGATATCACATGATCACATGATCACATGATCACAACATGGATAACACATGATCACAGGATATCACATGATCACATGATCACATCATCACAACATGGATAACACATGATCACATGATCACAACATGGATAACACATGATCACATGATCACATGATCACAACATGGATATCACACAATCACAGGATATCACATGATCACAACATGGATATCACACAATCACAGGATATCACATGATCACATGATCACAACATGGATAACACATGATCACATGATCACACCATGGATATCACATGATCACAGGATATCACATGATCACATGATCACATGATCACAACATGGATAACACATGATCACAACATGGATATCACATGATCACATGATCACATGATCACAACATGGATATCACATGATCACATGATCACATGATCATGGCTCCGGACTTGTTGGAGAAATAAACTAAGGCCCCAAAAAGGTGTTTTTGCCGTAACCGAGAATAATGTTTTAGTTCTGCACACTCGAGCTCATGAACCTTTGTCACATAAGCCTGGGAAGGTGTGTCTTATGCCAGTAGTTCTCAAATGGGGGTACGCGGACCCCTAGGGGTACGTTGGAATACTGTAGGGGGTACGTGAGATTTATTTTATGTTGATGATAAAACAACGTAATTAATGCATGTAAACAAACTACTAATAGTAGATTAACTACTTTCTTCAAAGGTTTACAGAAACTCTGGATAATAAAATGGGAACAATAAACGGCTCTCTTTTCCTCTCCCTCTCCTGACAGCCCGTCAGGCTCGTGCAGCTCGCTGAACCTGTAATGATTGACCTGACAGTAAATAATAAATATATTTATAACTAGTTTAGCTTGTTCCAGAGTAGATGAAATAGCTAAGTGTGTTAGGTCTAACTCTTAGTGTATTTTGCTCCGCTCAACGGTCCGTCACAGCGGGGAGCTGTGATCACGAAGAGCTGTGTGTTCTCCGTCAGCAGCAGCTGATCTGATCTCTCTCTCGCGTCCGGTTAGACTTCACACGCGTCTATGTCCAAATCTATCAGATCTAGCTAGTGCTAGTTAATGATATGACCATGCCCGGCGCCGTGGGAGGGCCAGGCCATCCCATTTGACATTCCTGCCCTCCCCCAATAAACACGTTTTTTATTATTTATAAAAATTAAAAAATATATATATTTTTTTTTATTATAAATAAACTGTGAACTTTTATGCTACGATGTATGTGATGTCAGAACAAAAAAAAAAAATCGCAGGCTACGTCAAATAAATGCATGTGTCTGTTGTGATTTGTGATTCGTCCACATTTAGACCAATCACAGTGTCACACTCTGCCGCCTATTCTGGATTTGTTTATTGTGCATTCTGTAGACTCCCATTTCTGTTTGAATTACAAAATGGATATCAGAAATTGGCTCAAAAGGTCTCAGGATTTATTAAAACGAAATAGCGATGAAAGAACTGCAGCTGCTCGTGCTGCTGGCCTAACCCTAACCTGCCGCTGCAGCAGCACGCCTTAATGTCACAAGCTTGACCTCGGCAAACCCCGGGGCCGAGTTAGCGATGATCTTGGGGTTAATAAACCCAACCAGGTGAAGCTGGATCGTTATCCAGGGAGATTGTTTTCAGGAAAGAAGCGCACTTGTGCCGCTGCATGGTACAACAACAGACCATGGCTTGAAGATTCGTGAGAAGCAGACGCAGCCTTTTGTTTCCCCTGTAGACAGTTTAAAGTAAATACGTCTTCATCTGATGCGGCTTTTACTGTCAAAGGTTTTTGTGACTGGTAACACGCATTACAGACTGATAAAGGACTGCTAAGGCATGCCGCATCAAAAGAACACATTTCATGGGAGAGTTTGTGGAGAGAGAGAGAGAGAGAGAGAGAGAGAGAGAGAGAGAGAGAGAGAGAGAGAGAGAGAGAGAGAGAGAGAGAAGAGAGAGAGACAGAGAGAGAGAGAGAGTTTGTGGAGAGAGAGAGAGACAGAGAGACAAAGAGAGAGAGTTTGTGGAGAGAGAGAGACAGAGAGAGAGAGAGAGAGAGAGAGAGAGACAGAGAGAGAGAGACATAGAGAGAGAGAGAGAGACAGACAGAGAGAGAGAGAGAGAGTTTGTGGAGAGAGAGAGAGAGAGAGAGAGAGAGAGAGAGAGAAAGAGAGAGAGACAGAGAGAGAGAGAGAGTTTGTGGAGAGAGAGAGAGAGACAGAGAGACAAAGAGAGAGAGTTTGTGGAGAGAGAGAGACAGAGAGAGAGAGAGAGAGACAGAGAGAGAGACATAGAAAGAGAGAGAGACAGACAGAGAGAGAGAGAGAGAGAGAGTTTGTGGAGAGAGAGAGAGACAGAGAGAGAGAGAGAGAGAGAGTTTGTGGAGAGAGAGAGACAGAGAGACAGAGAGAGAGAGTTTGTGGAGAGAGAGAGACAGAGAGATAGAGAGAGAGAGAGAGAGAGACAGAGAGAGAGAGAGAGAGAGAGAGAGACAGAGAGAGAGAGAGAGAGAGAGAGAGAGAAAGAGAGAGAGAGTTTGTGGAGAGAGAGAGACAGAGAGAGAGAGAGAGAGAGAGAGAGAGAGAGAGAGAGAGAGAGAGACATAGAGAGAGAGAGACAGACAGAGAGAGAGAGAGAGAGTTTGTGGAGAGAGAGAGAGACAGAGAGAGAGAGAGAGACAGACAGAGAGAGAGAGAGAGAGATACGCGAGGAAACAAATAAGGAAATGAGTGCTTTGGTGCAGATCAGCTGCACGGAGCCGCTATCACGTCAGCTGTCGTTGATATTATAGCTTTTTTAGCTGCAACCAACTCCCTCTCAGAGGTGACTCGGTTCACAGTCAGGCAGTGCATAGAAACATAAACCATGCCCAAGGCGGGCTAAACAGCTCATCGTCTCCCTCTCTACTTCTCTCCGAGTGCAGCGATGAGGAAGCTGCCATCCGTAACCAGTGTGCTCCTCGTGATTCACAGTGTGTGTGCTGCCACGCACACATGCTTCAAAGTGGTTGCTATGTTGCCCTTTATTTGTGTGTTTGCGATAAGTGTGCGTCTTTACGCAATGCTGTTGACCTTGCTGTTTGATATTGTGCCGCAGGCCCGCAGCACATGACGGTTTTGTGTGCCCTCCCATGAAAATCATATGCCCTCCCTTTAGATTTGTTCTCGCGCCGGGTCTGATCAGGAGTAACCATCTGGTGATCAGGAGTAACCATCTGGTGATCTGAAGATCAGGAGTAACCATCAGGTGATCTGGAGTAACCATCAGGTGATCAGGAGTAACCATCAGGTGATCTGGAGTAACCATCAGGTGATCTGGAGTAACCATCAGGTGATCTGGAGTAACCATCAGGTGATCAGGAGTAACCATCAGGTGATCTGGAGTAACCATCAGGTTATCAGGAGTAACCATCAGGTGATCTGGAGTAACCATCAGGTGATCAGGAGTAACCATCAGGTGATCAGGAGTAACCATCAGGTGATCTGGAGTAACCATCAGGTGATCAGGAGTAACCATCAGGTGATCTGGAGTAACCATCAGGTGATCAGGAGTAACCATCAGGTGATCAGGAGTAACCATCAGGTGATCAGGAGTAACCATCAGGTGATCTGGAGTAACCATCAGGTGATCTGGAGTAACCATCAGGTGATCAGGAGTAACCATCAGGTGATCTGGAGTAACCATCAGGTGATCTGGAGTAACCATCAGGTGATCTGGAGTAACCATCAGGTGATCAGGAGTAACCATCAGGTTATCAGGAGTAACCATCAGGTGATCTGGAGTAACCATCAGGTGATCTGGAGTAACCATCAGGTGATCAGGAGTAACCATCAGGTGATCAGGAGTAACCATCAGGTGATCTGGAGTAACCATCAGGTGATCTGGAGTAACCATCAGGTGATCTGGAGTAACCATCAGGTGATCTGGAGTAACCATCAGGTGATCTGGAGTAACCATCAGGTGATCAGGAGTAACCATCAGGTGATCTGGAGTAACCATCAGGTGATCTGGAGTAACCATCAGGTGATCAGGAGTAACCATCAGGTGATCTGGAGTAACCATCAGGTGATCAGGAGTAACCATCAGGTGATCTGGAGTAACCATCAGGTGATCAGGAGTAACCATCAGGTGATCAGGAGTAACCATCAGGTGATCAGGAGTAACCATCAGGTGATCAGGAGTAGCGGTCCTACGACGCTGGTTATCAAGTGGATCGCTCAAGCCAGCCGTGTCCTATCTAGTTAGGTGCGCGTTCACATGAGAGGGGTGGTATCTGGAGCATTCGACCAATCACAGACATGGAGAAGCGTACTGACAGCGCAGCGTCATACTTCCTGAATGAAAAGTGAACTATAATATTAGACACATGAAGAAGTTAAACTTTAAACATCCATGACTTAAACACTTGATCCAGGATCAAAGCCACAGTGCTGCACCTGCAAGGTGAATACAGCTGGTAACAGAACAAGTGTTTGAATGCGTACATTAACAGGTTTATGATATCACTGCCCGTCTAAGACACCATCTGACTTTCATTACATTTGACTCGAGTGTTTCCTCAACTTAATGTGTTGCTTAAAATAATCCTTCTGCATCCAGTCTGTGACACTGTGAGTGTTGCACGGCCAGATACGGCTCAGCCAGACCCGGCGTCATGGGCGGGCCCGCCCATCCAGGATTTGGGCCCGCCCATCCAGGATTTGGGCCCGCTGTTTTAATCAGGGCTGAATACAACATTTTAATTGTTTTATTATTATGTTCAGTGGCGGCGCCAGGGTATACTGGGGTCGGCTACAGCCATACCAAGAAATGGCTTATCCCCACCATGAAAAATGATGTTAAAGTAGGCCAAATAAAGCCCGCCAACTCGTGCGGAGTAAATTGCACAGACAGCAGTTAGATTGATTTCAGTAGCCACTTGTCTGGAAATACTGAAGACTAGAAACTGTTTTTAAAACTTTTGTCAGGTAGTGATCGTCTTCTCAATAGAACATCTTTGATAATGTCTTCTGGCCAATCAGAATCAAGATAACGGCGTGGTGTTGTTGCAGGAAGTCCCCACGGAGAATACCTTTGCTGTAGTACATCTCTATATACATCGATACAACATTACGTGTTGATAGAAATCAACACGTAATGAAATGAGACCCCACGGTTTGATGATTGACAGGTGGGTGGGCTGTCTTTCATGTTGACACACAGAACAATGGGGGCTATCCACCCTTATCCACAATGTAAAGTCATTCACAGTCTCTCCTCTTCTCTCCGAGCGTATTTAGGCCTCTACTTCCTTCTTCTGATTAGTTTAGTTTTTCACCCCCTTTCCCTTGAACTAATTTATACAGGAGAGTGCATTTACGTAGTCACGTTGTGCCTCTCGGCGTATACTTTGACTTTCTGTCTCTTTGGAGAGTGCTAGTACGCTGGATACGTTGGGCTTTTTCACTGTTGTCCCTCTTCACTAGTATCCCATGTCCCCTCTTCATAATTTCCACCCTATTCTAAGGGGAAGCATGATGGTGCCTTTTCTTTTCAATTTCTGGCTTTGTGTTTCTTTAGGAGAGTGCATTTACGTAGTCACGTTGTGCCTCTCTTCCTCTGTTTCTGGCTGTTCTTTTCATAGCCTTGTTTCTCTGAGAAGAGAAGAAATACTATTCCAAAAAGGAGCTGACACATGGTGTCTCTTCACTTGTACACTTGAGGGGTCAGAGTTCATATGGTGAGGGATTCCATGAGCGATATGCGCCGGCCTGTTAATAGAACTGCTCGGGTCTTGATAGATTGAGTGGGGAAGTTCATGAGATCTTTCTAGAGGGTTATCAAGAATAACTTTTATCCAATGACCTTTCCCCTCTCTGTCTGTGTCTGTGTATTCTCTTGTTCCGATGAACCCAGCCAAATCTTTGTTCTTGTTTTGTATCTATCTCTACGCCGGGATCCGAAGTTGAGGCTGATCCTCTTGCTGTAGTCCTGTGTCTTGGATCCTCTATCCTGAGTTCTGGATTAAGTCGTGGACTTCGGGTCGTGGCTGAACCTGTCTCTGCGGTCCTGCCTTGGGTCTCGTCATGCTGCTTCCCTGATGGCTTCCTCAGGATTGTAGCTGACATCCTCGTGGATTCATCTTCTTATTACAGACACATGCATTTCCTAACATTCGGTCTATATGCTGTAAAATGTATTATCTCTTGGATTTACACACGGCATCTATTGCACGTCTGTCCGTCCTGGGAGAGGGATCCCTCCTCTGTTGCTCTCCCTGAGGTTTCTCCCATGTTCCCTTTAAACTGTGGGGTTTCTCTGGAAGTTTTTCCTTGT
>JAPTMU010000326.1:147582-222969 GCA_028583405.1 Pogonophryne albipinna | reverse complement strand
TCCTGTTTTGGAATGTTGTCACGAGTCACAGGCATTGCAGTTTGTGTGAACACATCAGGTAGCTCGTAGTAATTGTTACTGTTGAGTGCAGCCACCTCCAACCCAGAAATGATGTGACTATCCACAAGCTTTTCCTGATCCATTGTTCTCAACAGGAATTTGGATTCTCTTCCTGTCATCTTAAGCTCCCTCATCAGTCGCTCTGAGCAAAAGGTGGCCGTGCTACCAGGATCCAGGAAGGCATAAGTGTTTATCACTGTGCTGCCGTTTGTAGCCTTGATCTGAACAGGCACAATGGGCAAGGCACACTCCTGTCCTCCAGCCCCAATATGGCCACATGTTTTGGTAGAAACTTTGTGATCCTCTGTTGATGTTTCGTGCTGTATGTCCTCTGATGAGACTTCCTTTCTCAGTGAATGGATGTGGAGGATGGTGGGATGTTTTAAATTACACACTTGGCAGTACAGGCGGCTGCGGCAGTCCTTACTCATGTGTCCAACAGTTAAACAACCAAAACAAGCACCCTTTTCTTTCAGAAAACGAATTTTCTCTGTGTGCATCATCCTCTCCATTTTGTAGCATGTCTCCAACTTGTGATCCTCTTCACACAGCAGACAAGATATCCTTCTTGGCCTATACGGTAGGCTATTCTCCTTTTGCTTTTCAGGTGCAGTTCCACGATTGACAGCTTCAACGAAAGTAGCAAAACTGCTTCCTTTCTGGCGGCTGCCAGGCTGTGATATGTTGTTTCCACTTATGTATTTTGGTGAAGAGATGGATGTGTCTTGAATGTTTCCAAACAGCGGATCAGAGGCAATAGATACTTGTCGCTCAACAAACTTGACAATATCGCTGAAACTTGCTTGACGATGTTGCCTCTCCTGTAGCGCGTAAGCAAGGTTTCTCCATCCTTCCCTCATTTTATAGGGCAACTTTAAGATCATAGCCCGCATGTTAGTTGGCATATTCACCTCTGTCATGTAGCTTATGTCCTCCATGGCATTGCAGCAAACTCGGAGAAACAAAGAAAAAGCTTTAACAACCTCTGCTTTCACTTGTGTCCATCCAAGCGCTTGCTCCATGTATGGAGTGGCTATTATTTGTTGATTTCCAAAGCGTTCTCTCAAAAGTGTCTTTGCTCTTTGGTATCCCCTGTCAGGTGGCATGTGGTGACAGCTTTTAACCAGTTCTTTGGGTTGTCCCTTGGTGTATTGTTCCAAAAAGTAAAGGCAATCAACATTAGTAGCAGTCTTTGCTTCCACTCCATGTTCAAATGCTCGTATGAATGCACTATACTCCAAAGGGTCTCCATCAAAGGTTGGTATTTCTCTTGGTGGCAGTGACAATGTTGACTGTTGCTGCACCAGCAGAGCTGTGATATCATTTTGCCTTTGCATGATGTTGATAATGTTGCCTTGATTCACGTTACTTTGCACTGAACCCGTATGTTGGTTGGTTTCCTGCACCAAATGTGTGTCAAGATCATGAGTGACTTGTGTGGCAGAGAATGTCTGCTGACATATTTGAGATGATGTGGGATTGAGTTCATAGGCTTTAGATCCATTTCCTTCTGGTATTGTTGTGGCTGTGAATGCCTCCATTGGCAATAAAGTATTACTGCCACCTACTGGTGGATGATGCAACTGCTGGTTTGAATCTTTGGGGCGTGCACCCATTGACAGAGCAAAGTGCCTATCCTCTTCTGTAGGATTATGGTACTGCAAGTTTGCATCCTTGTGCAGAGTCTCCACTGACACTACAGCTCTGCTGCCCCCTGTTGGCGAGGGGTTGAACTGACCTTCTGAACCTTGTGGGATGAATTCTGTAGCAGATGGTCTAAGAGAGATGTTCCTTTTGGCTCTTTCTAGATATGAACTCATTCCATTTGAATCAGCCCTTGAGCTTTGAACCTCAGATCCTCTGTACCTGAGCACATTGGCCTTTGCTGTATGGGCAGCAATTCCACTTTGCAATTCAAGCCACTCCTTGCGTTGTCTGATCTGCTCCTCTTCACACTTTCTGGCTGCTGCGAGGCTGTGCTCTTCACACTTTCTAGCTGCTGCGAGGCTGTCCTCTTCACACTTTCTGGCTGCTGCGAGGCTGTCCTCTTCACACTTTCTGGCTGCTGCGAGGCTGTCCTCTTCACACTTTCTGGCTGCTGCGAGGCTGTCCTCTTCACACTTTCTGGCTGCTGCGAGGCTGTCCTCTTCACACTTTCTGGCTGCTGCGAGGCTGTGCTCTTCACACTCCAGTGCATGTTTTTCTTTGAGGATAGCCGCCATAGCACTGAGAGCAGCCGCTTCAGCCTCCGCCTTGATACATGCAGACGAGATGGATGACATGATGGACCTGTGGCTGGAGCGGCCAGCTGATGTGCATGTTCTTCTGGTTACATTAGAAACGCTGTCATTTGGACAGATATCATCAATTACCACATTAGTTTTGGTTGCAGCGTTGACATTTACCACATCATCATCAATTGCATGTGTAAATTGCTCCTTTGTAGTTTGCAAGCACCTTTCCATTTTATTCATAATTTCTCGATTGCCGTGCATTCGTGTTTCAAACCATTCATTTTGTTTTATAACTTCATCCTCTGGTATTAATGGTTTCAGGGACTCATGCAACTCATTTAATTCCATCATTGTTTTCACAAAGGTTTCACACATGGATTCCACCTCAGACACATTTTGGCTTGAAAGTATCAATTGTTCAACATCCTTTGTTAATTTATGCAGTTTCTTTATCCTTGAATTCCTTTCATGTTGAATTGAAGCTATTTTTAATTCCAATGCTTTAACAGTGAGTTGAGGCTGTCTTTTACCGAGCCCACTTCCTGTATCACTTTGAGTGGCAGGCGCTTTAGGCCGACTCCCCTCTTGGCTCATTTTGACGGTAACGCAGCTGCGGGAGGTTTTATTGTCGCAGGATTTACCTTTATCCTGATCTGAGAAGGTCTTTCACAGGTTGTAACAATTCTGAACGATCCTACCGTAGTTCCTCGTGGCTTTCACAGCGTTCACATGTCAGCAATCACCTGGAGCTGTGTGGGAGCGCAGCAGCTCCTTCTTCCGTCCGAGATCCTTTGATTCATTCATTGGAGCCGTTTTTCAACAAGTGTAGCGGCGATCGCTCATCAAAAAGGGCCACTCATGGAGGTTAGCAGTCAGAGTTCCCAACGCGTGTTGTGGTGAAGGATGAGGTCCACCATGACGTCATTTGTAATGCTTTATTTCTTTATACAACGTTAAAATGTTCTTTTACGAAGGGCTATCTAAAAGCTTGGTTAAAACATAACAATCACGCACACGCTCAGACACGCTCAGACACGCTCCACACGGGTGGCTTCCTCTCTAACCTCTCATCCCAGCTGATCACCTGTGCCCACATATATAGCTTGATTACCTCCCGTGCTCCCAGGTGCGCAGATTGGATGATGACGCGTTCACACACACACACAGACAAACCCCGTGCACAACCCAAAGCAAATTGGCTCCAACAGCAGTATTAACCGGTGTGTGTGTAACGGCAGTATTCAGCGGTGTGTGTGTGTAACGGCAGTATTCAGCGGTGTGTGTGTAACGGCAGTATTAACCGGTGTGTGTGTGTAACGGCAGTATTAAGGTGTGTGTGTGTGTGTGTGTGTGTGTGTGTGTGTGTGTGTGTGTGTGTGTGTGTGTGTGTGTGTGTGTGTGTGTGTGTGTGTGTGTGTGTGTGTGTGTGTGTGTGTGTGTGTGTGTGTGTGTGTGTGTGTGTGTGTGTGTGTGTGTGTGTGTGTGTGTGTGTGTGTGTGTGTGTGTGTGTGTGTGTGTGTGTGTGTGTGTGTGTGTGTGTGTGTGTGTGTGTGTGTGTGTGTGTGTGTGTGTGTGTGTGTGTGATGGCAGTATTAACCGGTGTGTGTGTGATGGCAGTATTAACCGGTGTGTGTGTGTAACGGCAGTATTCAGCGGTGTGTGTGTGTAACGGCAGTATTCAGCGGTGTGTGTGTAACGGCAGTATTCAGCGGTGTGTGTGTAACGGCAGTGTGTGTGTGATGGCAGTATTAAGCGGTGTGTGTGTGTAACGGCAGTATTAACCTGTGTGTGTGTAACGGCAGTATTAACCTGTGTGTGTGTAACGGCAGTATTAACTGGTGTGTGTAACGGCTGTATTAACCGGTGTGTGTGTGTAACGGCTGTATTAACCGGTGTGTGTGTGTGTAACGGCAGTATTAACCGGTGTGTGTGTGTGTGTGTAACGGCAGTATTAACCGGTGTGTGTGTGTGTAACGGCAGTATTAACCGGCGTGTGTGTGTGTTTCAGAGGCAGCGGTGAACTCTGGAGAAATCTGGTTCATCAACTTCTACTTCCCACGATGCTCACACTGCCACGAGCTGGCTCCTGCGGTAACATGACACACACACACACACACACACACACACAAGAATGTCATATTTTATTCTGTAAATGCACTGATCTGTATATTTTGCACATTTCTCTTCAATGCTACGTCTTTTCAAACTTCACGGCTTTTTCCACTTTAAACTTTGATATACTTCACATGTTTTAATTTCACATTTGTTAAATTGTCATATTCTTAGTGTACGTTTTTCAAATGTTTTCTTTTAAATAGTTCCATATTTGCTCCTTTTTTACAACTGAATTCCCCTCACTGTGTTCATGCACCGTCATACACCAAAGCATTAAGTCTAATGTAACCCTACATGGCAATAAACCTGATTCTCTGTTGTGTATTTAGGAAGTTGTACATTATCTTCAGTATAAATCACTAATAGTGTGTGTGTCTCTGTCTGATCTGTGTGTCTGACTGATCTGTGTGTGTCTCTGTCTGATCTGTGTGTCTCCGTCTGATCTGTGTGTCTGACTGATCTGTGTGTGTCTCTGTCTGATCTGTGTGTGTCTCTGTCTGATCTGTGTGTCTCTAACTCCTGTGTGTGTCTCTGTCTGATCTGTGTGTCTGACTGATCTGTGTGTGTCTCTGTCTGATCTGTGTGTCTCTAACTCCTGTGTGTGTCTCTGTCTGATCTGTGTGTCTGACTGATCTGTGTGTGTCTCTGTCTGATCTGTGTGTGTCTGTCTGATCTGTGTGTCTGACTGATCTGTGTGTGTCTCTGTCTGATCTGTGTGTCTCCGTCTGATCTGTGTGTCTGACTGATCTGTGTGTGTCTCTGTCTGATCTGTGTGTCTCTGTCTGATCTGTGTGTCCGACTGATCTGTATGTGTCTCTGTCTGATCTGTGTGTCTCTAACTCCTGTGTGTGTCTCTGTCTGATCTGTGTGTCTCTGTCTGATCTGTGTGTCTCTGTCTGATCTGTGAGTGTCTGTCTGATCTGTGTGTCTCTGTCTGATCTGTGTGTGTGTCTGTCTGATCTGTGTGTCTCTGTCTGATCTGTGTGTCTCTGTCTGATCTGTGTGTCTCTGTCTGATCTGTGTGTCTCTGTCTGATCTGTGTGTCTGACTGATCTGTGTGTGTCTCTGTCTGATCTGTGTGTGTCTCTGTCTGATCTGTGTGTCTCTGTCTGATCTGTGTGTCTCTGTCTGATCTGTGTGTCTGACTGATATGTGTGTGTCTCTGTCTGATCTGTGTGTGTCTCTGTCTGATCTGTGTGTCTCTGTCTGATCTGTGTGTCTGACTGATCTGTGTGTGTCTGTCTGATCTGTGTGTCTCTGTCTGATCTGTGTGTCTGTCTGATCTGTGTGTCTCTGTCTGATCTGTGTGTGTCTGTCTGATCTGTGTGTCTCTGTCTGATCTGTGTGTCTCTGTCTGATCTGTGTGTCTGACTGATCTGTGTGTGTCTGACTGATCTGTGTGTGTCTGTCTGATCTGTGTGTGTCTGTCTGATCTGTGTGTCTGACTGATCTGTGTGTCTCTGTCTGATCTGTGTGTGTCTCTGTCTGATCTGTGTGTCTCTGTCTGATCTGTGTGTGTCTCTGTCTGATCTGTGTGTCTCTGTCTGATCTGTGTGTCTCTGTCTGATCTGTGTGTCTGACTGATCTGTGTGTGTCTCTGTCTGATCTGTGTGTCTGACTGATCTGTGTGTCTCTGTCTGATCTGTGTGTGTCTCTGTCTGATCTGTGTGTGTCTCTGTCTGATCTTTGTGTCTCTGTCTGATCTGTGTGTGTCTCTGTCTGATCTGTGTGTCTCTGTCTGATCTGTGTGTCTCTGTCTGATCTGTGTGTCTCTGTCTGATCTGTGTGTGTCTCTGTCTGATCTGTGTGTGTCTCTGTCTGATCTGTGTGTCTCTGTCTGATCTGTGTGTGTCTCTGTCTGATCTGTGTGTGTCTCTGTCTGATCTGTGTGTCTCTGACTTCTCTGTGTGTCTCTAACTTCTCTGTGTGTCTCTAACTTCTCTGTGTGTCTCTAACTTCTCTGACTTCTCTGTGTGTCTCTAACTTCTCTGTGTCTCTAACTTCTCTGTGTCTCTAACTTCTCTGTTGTGTCTGACTGATCTCTGTGTGTGTGTCTGATCTGTGTGTCTCTAACTTCTCTGTGTGTCTCTAACTTCTCTGTGTGTCTCTAACTTCTCTGTGTGTCTCTAACTTCTCTGTGTCTCTAACTTCTCTGTGTGTCTCTAACTTCTCTGTGTGTCTCTGTCTGATCTGTGTGTCTCTAACTTCTCTCTGTGTCTCTGACTTCTCTGTGTGTCTCTAACTTCTCTGTGTGTCTCTAACTTCTCTGTGTGTCTCTGTCTTCTCTGTGTGTCTCTAACTTCTCTGTGTGTCTCTAACTTCTCTGTGTGTCTCTAACTTCTCTGTGTGTCTCTGTCTTCTCTGTGTGTCTCTAACTTCTCTGTGTGTCTCTAACTTCTCTGACTTCTCTGTGTGTCTCTAACTTCTCTGTGTCTCTAACTTCTCTGTGTGTCTGACTGATCTCTGTGTGTGTGTCTGATCTGTGTGTCTCTAACTTCTCTGTGTGTCTCTAACTTCTCTTTGTCTCTAACTTCTTTGTGTGTCTCTAACTTCTCTGTGTGTCTCTGTCTGATCTGTGTGTCTCTAACTTCTCTGTGTGTCTCTGTCTGATCTGTGTGTCTCTAACTTCTCTGTGTGTCTCTAACTTCTCTGTGTGTCTCTAACTTCTCTGTGTGTCTCTAACTTCTCTGACTTCTCTGTGTGTCTCTAACTTCTCTGTGTCTCTAACTTCTCTGTGTGTCTGACTGATCTCTGTGTGTGTGTCTGATCTCTGTGTGTGTGTCTGATCTGTGTGTCTCTAACTTCTCTGTGTGTCTCTAACTTCTCTGTGTGTCTCTAACTTCTCTGACTTCTCTGTGTGTCTCTAACTTCTCTGTGTCTCTAACTTCTCTGTGTGTCTGACTGATCTCTGTGTGTGTGTCTGATCTCTGTGTGTGTGTCTGATCTGTGTGTCTTTAACTTATCTGTGTGTCTCTAACTTCTCTGTGTGTCTCTAACTTCTCTGTGTGTCTCTAACTTCTCTGTGTGTCTCTAACTTCTCTGACTTCTCTGTGTGTCTCTAACTTCTCTGTGTCTCTAACTTCTCTGTGTGTCTGACTGATCTCTGTGTGTGTGTGTCTGATCTGTGTGTCTCTAACTTCTCTGTGTGTCTCTAACTTCTCTGTGTGTCTCTGTCTGATCTGTGTGTCTCTAACTTCTCTCTGTGTCTCTGACTTCTCTGTGTGTCTCTAACTTCTCTGTGTGTCTCTAACTTCTCTGTGTGTCTCTGTCTTCTCTGTGTGTCTCTAACTTCTCTGTGTGTCTCTAACTTCTCTGTGTGTCTCTAACTTCTCTGTGTGTCTCTGTCTTCTCTGTGTGTCTCTAACTTCTCTGACTTCTCTGTGTGTCTCTAACTTCTCTGTGTCTCTAACTTCTCTGTGTGTCTGACTGATCTCTGTGTGTGTGTCTGATCTGTGTGTCTCTAACTTCTCTGTGTGTCTCTAACTTCTCTGTGTGTCTCTAACTTCTCTGTGTCTCTAACTTCTCTGTGTGTCTCTGTCTGATCTGTGTGTCTCTAACTTCTCTGTGTGTCTCTAACTTCTCTGTGTGTCTCTGTGTGATCTGTGTGTCTCTAACTTCTCTGTGTGTCTCTAACTTCTCTGTGTGTCTCTAACTTCTCTGACTTCTCTGTGTGTCTCTAACTTCTCTGTGTCTCTAACTTCTCTGTGTGTCTGACTGATCTCTGTGTGTGTGTCTGATCTCTGTGTGTGTGTCTGATCTGTGTGTCTCTAACTTCTCTGTGTGTCTCTAACTTCTCTGTGTGTCTCTAACTTCTCTGTGTGTCTCTAACTTCTCTGTGTGTCTCTGTCTTCTCTGTGTGTCTCTAACTTCTCTGTGTGTCTCTAACTTCTCTGACTTCTCTGTGTGTCTCTAACTTCTCTGTGTCTCTAACTTCTCTGTGTGTCTCTAACTTCTCTCTGTGTCTCTAACTTCTCTGTGTGTCTCTAACTTCTCTGTGTGTCTCTAACTTCTCTGTGTGTGTGTCTCAGTGGAGGGAGTTTGCCAAAGAGATGGACGGAGTGATGAGGATCGGAGCAGTAAACTGTGGAGACAACAACCACCTGTGCCGGAGCAAAGGCATCAACAGCTACCCCAGTCTGTACGTCTACAAAGCAGGACAGGTGGGACATTCACTCCTTCTGCATCCATCATGTCCAAAGCAGGGGACACAATGAAAGTGTAGCTGGTGAATGTGGAGCTACAGTTACTTCCTAGCATCTGTTTTCCTCTCCTAACGATCTGTATCTTCTTCCTGTGTTTACACTGAAAACCTCCTGCATGCTGACATGAATACACTTCAGCGACTCAGGATCACATGCGTCTTGTCCAATGACAGCTCACCTGATCAGCTTCTTCCCCTCAGAGACCTCATCAGCAAGACCCAGGACACTGACTGTTATCCACCCAAAAACATTACATGAATGCACTGCATGTGAACTTCAACATCTTTTTTGATACTGTGAGCCATGTTACATCAGATCACATGACATGTCACATGTTAGACGCTTTTATCCAAAGCGACTCACACACTCAGTACTGAGGGCAATCCCCACAGGAGCACTTTGGGGTGAAGGGTCTCAGGGACACAACGACATGCTGACTTCAGTGGGGTTTGAACCTGTGACCCCCTGATCCCAACACCAACGCACTATCCACTGAGCCACAGCCTCCACATGTTCATGCTCTACTACTCTGACTGCTTTTTGCACATCTTTGCACACGTCTGCACAGCCCCACACTTTAAAACATAACACACTGTAGTTTAAAATATAACACACTGTAGTTTAAAACATAACACACTGTAGTTTAAAATATAACACACTGTAGTTTAAAATATGTTTAACTGTAGTTTAAAATATAACACACTGTAGTTTAAAATATATTTAAGTTTAGTTTAAAATATAACACACTGTAGTTTAAAATATAACACACTGTAGTTTAAAATAGTTTAAAATATAACACACTGTAGTTTAAAATATAACACACTGTAGTTTAAAATATATTTAACTGTAGTTTAAAATATAACACACTGTAGTTTAAAATATAACACACTGTAGTTTAAAATATATTTAACTGTAGTTTAAAATATAACACACTGTAGTTTAAAATATATTTATGTTTAGTTTAAAATATATTTAAGTTTAGTTTAAAATATAACACACTGTAGTTTACAATATAACACACTGTAGTTTAAAATATAACACACTGTAGTTTAAAATATATTTAACTGTAGTTTAAAATATAACACACTGTAGTTTAAAATATATTTATGTTTAGTTTTAAAATATATTTAAGTTTAGTTTAAAATATAACACACTGTAGTTTAAAATATAACACACTGTAGTTTAAAAATATAACACACTGTAGTTTAAAATATATTTAACTGTAGTTTTAAAATATAACACTCTGTAGTTTAAAATATAACACACTGTAGTTTAAAATATATTTAACTGTAGTTTAAAATATAACATACTGTAGTTTAAAATATAACATACTGTAGTTTAAAATATAACACACTGTAGTTTAAAATATATGTAAGTTTATTTTAAAATCTATTTAACTGTAGTTTAAAATATAACACAATGTAGTTTAAAATATATGTAAGTTTAGTTTTAAATATAACATACTGTAGTTTAAAATAAATTTAACTGTAGTTTAAAATATAACACACTGTAGTTTAAATATAACACACTGTAGTTTAAAATATAACACACTGTAGTTTAAAATATATTTAAGTTTAGTTTAAAATATAACATACTGTAGTTTAAAATATATTTAAGTTTAGTTTAAAATATAACACACTGTAGTTTAAAATATATTTACTGTAGTTTAAAATATAACACACCTGTAGTTTAAAATATAACACACTGTAGTTTAAAATATATTTAAGTTTAGTTTAAAATATAACATACTGTATTTTAAAATAAATTTAACTGTAGTTTAAAATATAAACACACTGTAGTTTTAAAATATATTTAACTGTAGTTTAAAATATAACACACTGTAGTTTAAAATATATTTAAGTTTAGTTTAAAATATAAACACACTGTAGTTTAAAA
Organism: Pogonophryne albipinna; assembly: GCA_028583405.1. Taxonomy (NCBI): domain Eukaryota; kingdom Metazoa; phylum Chordata; class Actinopteri; order Perciformes; family Artedidraconidae; genus Pogonophryne; species Pogonophryne albipinna. Next base: position 212,462 of record JAPTMU010000326.1, on the reverse strand, counting down.
TATATTTAAGTTTAGTTTAAATATAACACTGTAGTTTAAATAATAACACAACTGTAGTTTAAAATATAACACTGTATTTTAAAATATATTTAACTGTAGTTTAAAATATAACACACTGTAGTTTAAAATATATTTAACTGTAGTTTAAAATATAACACACTGTAGTTTAAAATATATTTAAGTTTAGTTTAAAATATAACACACTGTAGTTTAAAATATATTTAACTGTAGTTTAAAATATAACATACTGTAGTTTAAAATATAACATACTGTAGTTTAAAATAAATTTAACTGTAGTTTAAAATATAACACACTGTAGTTTGCCGTATACTCATTGTCTTAAGTGTTTTTGTTTTTTAGCTGTTAAGTATATTTGTACAGTTACATTTAAATCTGGTGTAAATCCTTGTCTTTAGCGTCCTGTTTTAATGCTAAATTGTTTCTTAAAAATACATATTTTTTAATATCCTTATATATTTCTTTGCAACTTGTTTTTTTAGATAGTTCATGATCCCACCAGATCAGAGTCCTGCATCGGGTCGGGTACCCGATGCAGGACTCTGCACCAGATACCAAAGCTAATTCCTTGTATGTGTGAACGTGCCCGGTTAAACAGAGCGTCTCAGGAGTGAGTCCACATTGAAGCACTTCATAGAAACAGCAGTCATGACTAATATGTGATTGAAGAAGCGTAGATAAAGTCTGTCTCTCTTAATGAATGAACTGATGTCTCGATGTCTCTCTTAATGAATGAACTGATGTCTCAATGTCTCTCTTAATGCATGAACTAATGTCTCTCTTAATGAATGAACTGATGTCTCGATGTCTCTCTTAATGAATGAACTGATGTCTCGATGTCTCTCTTAATGCATGAACTAATGTCTCTCTTAATGAATGAACTGATGTCTCGATGTCTCTCTTAATGAATGAACTGATGTCTCGATGTCTCTCTTAATGAATGAACTGATGTCTCGATGTCTCTCTTAATGAATGAACTGATGTCTCGATGTCTCTCTTAATGAATGAACTAATGTCTCTCTTAATGAATGAACTAATGTCTCTCTTAATGAATGAACTAATGTCTCTCTTAATGAATGAACTAATGTCTCTCTTAATGAATGAACTGATGTCTCGATGTCTCTCTTAATGAATGAACTAATGTCTCTCTTAATGAATGAACTAATGTCTCTCTTAATGAATGAACTGATGTCTCTCTTAATGAATGAACTAATGTCTCTCTTAATGAATGAACGAATGTCTCTCTTAATGAATGAACTAATGTCTCTCTTAATGAATGAACTAATGTCTCTCTTAATGAATGAACGAATGTCTCTCTTAATGAATGAACTAATGTCTCTCTTAATGAATGAACTGATGTCTCTCTTAATGAATGAACTAATGTCTCTCTTAATGAATGAACTAATGTCTCTCTTAATCAATGAACGAATGTCTCTCTTAATGAATGAACGAATGTCTCTCTTAATGAATGAACGAATGTCTCTCTTAATGAATGAACGAATGTCTCTTAATGAATGAACTGATGTCTCTCTTAATGAATGAACTAATGTCTCTCTTAATGCATGAACTAATGTCTCTCTTAATGCATGAACTAATGTCTCTCTTAATGAATGAACGAATGTCTCTCTTAATGAATGAACTGATGTCTCTCTTAATGAATGAACTAATGTCTCTCTTAATGAATGAACGAATGTCTCTCTTAATGAATGAACTAATGTCTCTCTTAATGAATGAACGAATGTCTCTCTTAATGAATGAACGAATGTCTCTCTTAATGAATGAACTAATGTCTCTCTTAATGAATGAACGAATGTCTCTCTTAATGAATGAACTAATGTCTCTCTTAATGAATGAATGAATGTCTCTCTTAATGAATGAACTAATGTCTCTCTTAATGCATGAACGAATGTCTCTTAATGAATGAACGAATGTCTCTCTTAATGAATGAACGAATGTCTCTCTTAATGAATGAACTGATGTCTCTCTTAATTAATGAACGAATGTCTCTCTTAATGAATGAACGAATGTCTCTCTTAATGAATGAACTAATGTCTCTCTTAATGAATGAACGAATGTCTCTTAATGAATGAACTAATGTCTCTCTTAATGAATGAACTAATGTCTCTCTTAATCAATGAACGAATGTCTCTCTTAATGAATGAACGAATGTCTCTCTTAATGAATGAACTAATGTCTCTCTTAATCAATGAACGAATGTCTCTCTTAATGAATGAACGAATGTCTCTCTTAATGAATGAACGAATGTCTCTTAATGAATGAACTAATGTCTCTCTTAATGAATGAACTAATGTCTCTCTTAATGAATGAACGAATGTCTCTCTTAATGCATGAACTAATGTCTCTCTTAATGAATGAACGAATGTCTCTCTTAATGAATGAACTAATGTCTCTCTTAATGAATGAACGAATGTCTCTCTTAATGAATGAACTAATGTCTCTCTTAATGAATGAATGAATGTCTCTCTTAATGAATGAACTAATGTCTCTCTTAATGCATGAACGAATGTCTCTCTTAATGAATGAACGGATGTCTCTTAATGAATGAACGAATGTCTCTCTTAATGAATGAACTGATGTCTCTCTTAATTAATGAACGAATGTCTCTCTTAATGAATGAACTAATGTCTCTCTTAATGAATGAACGAATGTCTCTCTTAATGAATGAACGAATGTCTCTCTTAATGAATGAACGAATGTCTCTTAATGAATGAACGAATGTCTCTCTTAATGAATGAACGAATGTCTCTCTTAATGAATGAACGAATGTCTCTTAATGCATGAACGAATGTCTCTCTTAATGAATGAACGAATGTCTCTTAATGCATGAACGAATGTCTCTCTTAATGAATGAATGAATGTCTCTCTTAATGAATGAACTAATGTCTCTCTTAATGAATGAACGAATGTCTCTCTTAATGAATGAACGAATGTCTCTCTTAATGAATGAACGGATGTCTCTCTTAATGAATGAACGAATGTCTTAATGCATGAACGAATGTCTCTCTTAATGAATGAACGGATGTCTCTCTTAATGAATGAACGAATGTCTCTCTTAATGAATGAATGAATGTCTCTCTTAATGAATGAACTAATGTCTCTCTTAATGAATGAACGAATGTCTCTCTTAATGAATGAACGAATGTCTCTCTTAATGAATGAACGAATGTCTCTCTTAATGAATGAACGAATGTCTCTCTTAATGAATGAACGAATGTCTCTCTTAATGAATGAACGAATGTCTCTCTTAATGAATGAACTAATGTCTCTCTTAATGCATGAACGAATGTCTCTCTTAATGAATGAACGAATGTCTCTCTTAATGAATGAACGAATGTCTCTCTTAATGCATGAACGAATGTCTCTCTTAATGAATGAACGAATGTCTCTCTTAATGAATGAACGAATGTCTCTCTTAATGAATGAACGAATGTCTCTCTTAATGAATGAACTAATGTCTCTCTTAATGAATGAACGAATGTCTCTCTTAATGAATGAACGAATGTCTCTCTTAATGAATGAACGAATGTCTCTCTTAATGAATGAACGAATGTCTCTCTTAATGAATGAACGAATGTCTCTCTTAATGAATGAACGAATGTCTCTCTTAATGAATGAACTAATGTCTCTCTTAATGCATGAACGAATGTCTCTCTTAATGAATGAACGAATGTCTCTCTTAATGAATGAACGAATGTCTCTCTTAATGAATGAACGAATGTCTCTCTTAATGAATGAACGAATGTCTCTCTTAATGAATGAACTAATGTCTCTCTTAATGAATGAACTAATGTCTCTCTTAATGAATGAACTAATGTCTCTCTTAATGAATGAACAGGTCTATAAAATGTCAGAGGTAGTAATAAGTGTCCATCCCAGTTTTCAAAGCCCAAGGCGGCTGTAGCTGTCTTCACGACACAGACACAGGTCGGTTCTTTAAAACAAGTTTCCATCCTGTAGCCTCGCCTCTTCCGTTACGCCGTGAGAACTACGACACCGAATGACACGTATACATAGCCAAACATATCAGCTTATTGTGCTACACATATGAATGAAAACAAATACCTCGTTGGCCGCTTGTCGTGAAAGGAGATTAATCTAGTTCCTTTTCTGTATAACTTTGTCACAGACTTCAGCAGAGCTTCGAACAAAGACGTCAACCCACGTTGAGTTGTACAGTGTAACAACAAAACACGCAGTACCAGCACATGAACAAACATTAGTTCCGAGGCACAAGAAACACACACGCATATCGGTTTAACATGTAAAACAAACTGTATTAAATCATGCCATATTTAACGATTATAAAATAACATGAAATATTTATTTATCTAATTGAACTATGACATTAATTGTGTTATTCTTTTTAATTAAGGCAACTTTGTTACGTCATTTACAGCGGTGTTTTTAAATCTCTTATGATGTCAATTCGAAACCCCAAAACATTCACTTTAATATGACATAAAACAAGGCAAAGGAAAAGGGGAAGACTTCCATATTTGAGACGATGAAACAACACTTTCTTACCTATTAATGGATAGAAATGTATTCCAGCTTATGTTCATTACACGATCTTAAACAGGACCTGCATGTCTCCCATCTGTTGGTCCTTTTAAGTGAAAACTAGAAGTTAAAATGTGTTTAAGCACAAAAGAAACACAGCTTAAGTTCTACACTAACAGTAAACCTAAAAACAAGACCACATGTCTCACATTTCAGATTGAACTCACGTGTCTCCTAACGAGCATCTCCTGCTGTCTGAATAACTAGCATCTTGTTTAGTCTTTAACATTTCCTTTTTGTTCCCCAGAGAACAGAGAGGTTTAATGGAGAGTTGGTCATTTTTTAGCAAGTGAAAACTAGAAGTTAAAATGTGTTTAAGCACAAAAGAAACACAGTTTATGTTCTAACCTAACAGTAAACCCAAGAACAAGACCACATTTCTCACATTTCAGATTGAACTGACGTGTCTCCTAACGAGCATTGTATTTTTATTGTACAACGCCATGTGTTTGTATGCTGCTGCAACGCAAACATTCCCCACATTGGGATCAATAAAGTGCTTGTTATTCTTATCTGAGTGACTTTGTGTTTCCCAGAGACCAGAGAGGTTTAATGGAGAGCGCTCTAAAGACAGCCTGGTCCAATTCTCCATGAAGTTCATCACCACCTCCGTCACCGAGCTGTGGCAAGGTTCATATTACTCATTCAGCTAATGTGTGAAGGTATCCAGGTGTGTGTTCTGACCTGTGTGTGTGTGTGTGTGTGTGTGTGTGTGTGTGTGTGTGTGTGTGTGTGTGTGTGTGGTGTGTGTGTGTGTGTGTGTGTGTGTGTGTGTGTGTGTGTGTGTGTGTGTGTGTGTGTGTGTGTGGTGTGTGTGTGTGTGTGTGTGTGTGTGTGTGTGTGTGTGTGTGTGTGTGTGTGTGTGTGTGTGTGTGTGTGTGTGTGTGTGTGTGTGTGTGTGTGTGTGTGTGTGTGTGTGTGTGTGTGTGTGTGTGTGTGTGTGTGTGTGTGTGTGTGTGTGTGTGCAGGTAACGTGTTCAGTGAGATAGAGACGGCGTACTCCTCAGGAATGGGATGGCTCATCACGTTCTGCTCAGACACTGGAGGTAAGGTTCGAGGTCATGTTGAAGTGACTGTTATTTAGTTTATATTGATTGTTGTGCTTTTATGTAGGTCTTAATGTGTACATATGTATACATGTGTCTGTTGATTGTGTATTTATAGCTATATACATATTTTTGTATTTGGGATTGTGGGAAACGGTATTTCGATCTCTCTGAACACACAAACTGAAAGATGGACAATAAAGTTGACTTAGACTTTGAAGGTTCAAAGTTTATTTGTAAGACCCAGAGGCAATTCAAAGTGCTTCACATAGGCATTTAACACATAACGATTAAAACAAAAAGGACAATTCATATTCAGCAGCTAAAAGTGCAACGATGAGGCTCCGTTAAAGGATCAGGGTTTGTTCCAGGTAACACACACTCTGCGTTTAACACACGTTCATACACAGGTGTGTTATGTAGTCATATCATCATCATCATCATCATCATCACACCTGCTTTCACGAGAGGAGGCCTATGTGTGTCATTAAGTTTGCTATTCCTGTCATGCTGTGTTTTTTCTTTATCATTTCTTGTGTGTCTTCTATGTTGAAAAATGGAAGCATGATTTGCACCCCGAAGAAGTCTGTACTATTGCTCACACTCGTATGCTTCTTCTCAACACAAATATTTGAAATAATAACCACAAAATCTCACATAGGGTCTAATTTGACCACTGATCGGCCGATACACAATAGGACTAAGAGGCTTTTGCAGACTCTAACGATTACAACATCAATTACACCCAATCATTCTGACATCATGGTCAACTGCTTCTGCACGTAAGACAGTGAGGACATTTGACGGGAGGGTCAATCAATCAATGTTTATTTATATAGCCCAATATCACAAATGTTACATTTGTCTCAGTGGACTTCACAGTTTGTACAGAATATCAGTATGACAATACGACACCCTCTGTCCTTAGACCCTCTGTCCTTAGACCCTCTGTCCTTAGACCCTCTGTCCTTAGACTCTCTGTCCTTAGACCCTCTGTCCTTAGACCCTCTGTCCTTAGACCCTCTGTCCTTAGACCCTCTGTCCTTAGACCCTCTGTCCTTAGACCCTCACATCGTACAAAATCCCCTCCTTTTCTATGAAAACGTGCCTCAGGTGGTCGCTGTAAAGTGGGTCTGCTCAAAGTCATTTATTTAAGGAAGCAGTGACAATTGTGTCATGATAAATAAATAAAGCTCCCCTGCATGTCATGGAAATACACAACTAGTTACATTACATTACATTTAGCTGACGCTTTTATCCAAAGCGACTTACAATAAGTGCGTTCGACCAACAAAATACAAACTTGAAGAAAACAGAATCATAAAGTACATCAGGTTTCATAGAGCAAAAACATTTCAAGTGCTACTCAACTGGCTTTAGGTAAGCCAGTCCTTTATTAGTATATAAGTGCTTTGTTAGTAATTCTATCGCTCTAAGTGGAGTCGAAAGAGATGAGTTTTCAGTCTGGAAGGTGTGTAAGCTTTCTGCTGTCCTGATGTCAATGGGGAGCTCATTCCACCATCTTGGAGCCAGGATATCAAACCCACGTGTTTTTGCTGATGGGAACTTGGGTCCCCTTCGCAGCGAGGGTGCAGCGAGCCGTTTGGTTGATGCAGAGCGGAGTGCACGTGCTGGGGTGTACGGTTTAACCATGTCCTGGATGTAGGAAGGGCCAGATCCATTCGCAGCATGGTACGCAAGTACCATTGTCTTGAAGTGGATTCTAGCAGTTACCGGAAGCCAGTCGAGGGAGCGGAGGAGCGGAGTGGTGTGGGAGAATTTAGGAAGGTTGAAGACCAGACGAGCCGCTGCATTCTGGATGAGCTGCAGAGGTCGGATGGCACATGCAGGTAGACCAGCCAGGAGGGAGTTGCAGTAGTCTAGGCCTGAGATGACGAGAGCCTGGACCAGAACCTGCGTGGCTTTCTGGGTCAGCTGGGGACGTATCCTCCTGATGTTATTTCATAAACAAGAGTGTTATTCCTCAGCCCTCAAAATGGCCAAAGTGCTTCAGATGCAAACCTCTCTGTGGCCGTTTCTCAATGTCAAGGAGGCTTGCTTGGTAGCACATGTATGCTGTGCATTTAAACAGTGATTTGGCGCCACTCGATGACGTAGTATGCTTGAAATAGTGGCTCTGGAGCAGCTTTACTCGACATTGAGAAACGACCCGTGTGTCTGCGCTGTGATAGCAATGCAGCATCTAACTTTAGACTATTATGTAGTCATTATTAGTAATAATATTGTACTTTACTCTCTCTTTCTCAGACTGCCTGGAGCCCAGAACGAGGCAGAAGGTGGCGGGGATGTTGGTGAGAACTCAGCATTAGTAAAATAATACATTTGATGTCTCTATTGTAAGAACTGTGCAAGTTTACTCCATCACAACTTGGTGTTATGAGTGACATCGTAAATACCTTTCTTCATGTAGTAGGTTACATCGTCTAACGTCTAAAACGCCTCACCTTTGATTTACACAACGTCTGTGGTGAAAACACGCTAACAGAAGAAGAGTTTTTACTGTAGTAAAGTACACAGATTGCTTGTGTGTGTGTGTGTGTGTGATCTAGCATTACTATACTTGTGGGGACCTAAATCTGTTTACACAGTCACGTGTGGGGACTCGCCTCCCTTATGGGGACAAAATGGAGGTCCCCATAAGGGGAATCATTAATTTTAGGGTGAAGACTTGGTTAGGATTAGGGTTAGGATAAGTCTCCAGGAAATGCATGTAAGTCAATGTAATGTCCCCTGAAGTGATGTATACATTGTGTGTGTGTGTGTGTGTGTGTGTGTGTGTGTGTGTGTGTGTGTGTGTGTGTGTGTGTGTGTGTGGTGTGTGTGTGTGTGTGTGTGTGTGTGTGTGTGTGTGTGTGTGTGTGTGTGTGTGTGTGTGTGTGTGTGTGTGTGTGTGTGTGTGTGTGTGTGTGTGTGTGTGTGTGTGTGTGTGTGTGGTGTGTGTGTGTGTGTGTGTGTGTGTGTGTGTGTGTGTAGGATGGTCTAGTGAAGGTGGGATGGATGGACTGCACCTCACAGCAACATCTCTGTGACAGTTTCCAGGTAAGAGCACTCAAACGTTAGTTGCTTGTTGTTGTTTCCTTAATGTTTTGACGCAGTTTTAACGTTAGGGATTTGTGTTGCAATATCTCGAGTGTTTGAGGACTATGGGGCGACAAAATCAGTCCATAATCGTTGTTCATGTTCAACTTACAACAAGTTTAAGCTAGGTGACGGCAACAGCTGATAAACTCTCAGAGCAAACGTCTCTAGAACGTCTCTGCTGGTTCTACTAATGTAAGATATCCCATCAGCACACACACGCTGATATTTAGAAGAATTTCACCACTGATTGTGATGATTTTGCGGCCACTAAATCTTCAAAATGTTTCAATTATTCCCAATAATACGAAAACGAATCCTTTGTTTGTGGTAATTGATCCTCCTGTGTTGACTCCCATGGTTCCTTGCTAGTTACGTTAATATGGAACATAAATCAGAGTATCATCTGCAGGGGAGTTAGATATGTTGTTCCTGAACACATGATGCCCTCTGTCTCTCTGAACTGTTTTTAAATGACTTTTAGGTCAAAAATAACCCTAGTTTTTAGCCTTATGTGTGTATGTTCTGCTGCAGTACGAGTGTGTGATCACTGTTTCAGGTGACGAGCGGAGCGACAGCCTGTTCCCTCCTGGCAGCACTCTGGATCAGAAGGGCAGCGTGTTGGTGAGACACACACACACACACACACACACACACACACCACACACACACACACACACACACACACACACACACACACCTCACTATTTACACACTGTCCTGCAGATACTGTGTGTAATACTGCATCATGTGTGTATTTATTCCAGTGGCTGAATACTTTGGACAGTAGAGAGATTTACAACCAGGTCATCAACCACCTGCCGGACCTGGAGCTGCTGACAGGAGACAGCTTCAAAGTACACACACACACACACACACACACACACACACACACACACACACACACACACACACACACACACACACACACACACACACACACACACACACACTCTCTTTCTTTCTCTCTCTAATACACACATAGTCAGATTAGCTTCTGTTGCTTTTAGATACACACATACACTTTATATCATATAAATCTACTTCCTGTTGTTACTTCCTGTCTCCAGAGGAAGTTGGCCTATCATCGCTGGTTGGTCAGTTTCACATTTGGAGAGAAAAGCCCCGCCTCCAACGAGTACAAGAAGCTACAGGCTTTCCTACAAGGAGATCACATACAGGTACTGTCTGTCTCTACTTTAAAGAGTCCTCTCCTGCTGATGTTCAGGTGTATATCAGTATGTAGTGTCTCTACTTTAAAGAGTCCTCTCCTGCTGATGTTCAGGTGTATATCCAGTATGTAGTGTCTCTACTTTAAAGAGTCCTCTCCTGCTGATGTTCAGGTGTATAACAGTATGTAGTGTCTCTACTTTAAAGAGTCCTCTCCTGCTGATGTTCAGGTGTATATCAGTATGTAGTGTCTCTACTTTAAAGAGTTCTCTCCTGCTGATGTTCAGGTGTATAACAGTATGTAGTGTCTCTACTTTAAAGAGTCCTCTCCTGCTGATGTTCAGGTGTATATCAGTATGTAGTGTCTCTACTTTAAAGAGTCCTCTCCTGCTGATGTTCAGGTGTATATCAGTATGTAGTGTCTCTACTTTAAAGAGTCCTCTCCTGCTGATGTTCAGGTGTATATCAGTATGTAGTGTCTCTACTTTAAAGAGTCCTCTCCTGCTGATGTTCAGGTGTATATCAGTATGTAGTGTCTCTACTTTAAAGAGTCCTCTCCTGCTGATGTTCAGGTGTATATCAGTATGTAGTGTCTCTACTTTAAAGAGTCCTCTCCTGTCTCTCAGGTGGGCAGAGTGGACTGTAAATCAGATCTGAAGTTGTGTCAGTCTCTCTACATCCACAAACCCTGTGTGGCCGTCTTCAAAGGGATGGGGATCCACGACTTCGAGATCCACCACGGTCAGTAAAACTGTCTTTATTTAGTATTTTATGTTCATAAATATACAGGTCTTTTGTTGCATATTAATGATCTCTGTCACTGTTGCTTACGTCGCTGATTATTCTCTTGATGAATCCACCAAGTTTCCTATAGAACGTCTGTAATTTGCTCACAGTTCAGCCTCTGTAAGTCAGAGGAGGACGTCTCCGTATGTCTTTTTTCCCGACTGGTCAAAAGCCAGATTAAAAAACATGGATCTTTATTAAAAAACAGCAAATATACTAGAAATGAATTGCAGTTGAATTGTCTTCTTTTCGATCAATCGACTCATTTACTCAGCTCTGGACCTCCTCCTGTCTGTGTGACCTGTGTGTGTGTGACCTGTGTGTGTGTGTGACCTGTGTGTGTGTGTGACCTGTGTGTGTGTGTGACCTGTGTGTGTAACCTGTGTGTGTGTTTGACCTGTGTGTGTGCGTGTGTGTGTTTGACCTGTGTGTGTGACCTGTATGTGTGTGTGACCTGTACAGTGGGGCAAAAAAGTATTTAGTCAGGCACCAATTGTGCACGTTCTTCTTAAAAAGATGAGAGAGGCCTGTAATTTTCATCCTAGGTACACTTCAACTATGAGAGACAGAATGGGGGGAAAGAATCCAGGAAATCACATTGTAGGATTTTTAATGAATTAATTGGTAAATTCCTCGGTAAAATAAGTATTTGGTCACCTACAAACAAACAAGATTTCTGGCTCTCACAGACCTGTAACTTCTTCTTTAAGAGCCTCCTCTGTCCTCCACTTGTTAAAGGAAGGCTCCAGTCATTAGATAGTTAATCAAAACTTCAGTATTTAGTGAAACATTATGTTTAAACCATACCCTGAAGAAATCAGCGATATTCCCCGGTAAATAATGATTTTATAGCTCTTTTTTTATCAAAACCTGTATATTCCGTCAGGCAGCTGCCATTTTGGCAATTTTCAGTAGTCACATGATCCGAAAAACTAGGTCGTGACGTCATCTATGCGTTCACTTTGTAAACACACCACGAAAACATGGCGGAGTATTTGAGTTCGGACTCGTCAGCCAAGGAAGAAGTTTAGAAAAATAAAGTCCAGGCGGACTTACTTTGAATGATCACTATAGGTATTCATTCCATCCAAATACAACTGTAAAAAAAATAAAAAACATACTCTGTTATCCTCTTAGGCCCCACGGACCCGGTTCCGGGGCCGAAATCGCGTCATTTGCAGGAAACAACGTCTAAGGAACCTTAATATTTAATAAACTATGAATATTTTATATCCATATAACGGGAAAAAAACTAATTTAACTGATCTTTTTCATTTTTTTCTTCAAAAAAAACACACAATGCTAACAGTGAGCCTCTGAATTAGCCCAGAGCGAAAAATGCTAACCTATTACTGCACCGAAAATCACTCCTAGCTCCCTTATTTCTTATCCTAGCTGCACATCCAACACATCGTTTATGATCGTAAAGACACAGAATCTAACGGTGCCCACCTCAACACTGAAAGATACAAACTTGCGACGTTATCAACAAAAACGTACATCAAAACAAGTGGCGCTAGGTACTAGCATGCGCTAGGCTAATGGCTCACCTTCCTCTTTGCCTGGTCTAAACTGGTCTTCAATGGCATTACAACGATAAAAACGATGATGTAGTTAATCTATAGGTTAATATCCAATGTGGCTGTGTCCCCTTTGAAATGTTCTGATAATCTATAAGCAATAAAACTGCAATTCCGTTATCTGCTGTCCGCTCTGTGCTCCGTGCGCTCTGGGTCCTGCAATTCCTGCTTCCTTACGTAGTAAACAATAAGTAAAGTCTGCTGCGTAAGGTGCTTACGCTGGCTGGCATTGGCAGTGCACTGCATCCCTGTTAAGTAATGGTTGATTAATAAATCCCATTTTATGTTTCATCATACTCTCAGAGTAGTCGTCCGGAAACTTGAAATGTTCGCTGCATACATGCGCCTGTGGATCTTTCGGTTCGGGCCGAGCACATTTCGCTCGCCACTGCCTCCGAACGTACTTCCTACGCTTACCCGTTGGCAATAGATGGAACCGAGCATTCCGTGGATTGTTCCTATCCGAATTGTGGCAATGTTTCGCGATACAATGAGGCATATTTCTATAGAATTGAGAGAGTAACTCGAGTAAACAACATGAACAAACGTCAATTTGTCCTCGACACCAAACGCATAGTTCACGTCACTTCCGGTAAAATAAGTCATGTGACTCGTCAAAATGGCGCCGCCCACAGGGTTGATGTTATTTGGGGAATTAATCAGTTTAAAATCACTGATAACGTCATCGGATTAAAAAAAAAAAGAAAAGACTGGCAGAGACTGGTCTGTTTTATCGGATGATAATTATTTAAAAATGCGTGTCATGAGCATTCCCTCCCTTTAACTGTATTAATGGCACCTGTTTGAACTCGTTATCAGTATAAAAGACACCTGTCCACAACCTCAAACAGTCACACTCCAAACTCCACTATGGCCAAGACCAAAGAGCTGTCAAAGGACACCAGAAACTAAATTTGTAGACCTGCACCAGGCTGGGAAGACTGCATCTGCAATAGGTAAGCAGCTTGGTGTGAAGAAATCAAACTGTGGGAGCAATTATTAGAAAATGGAAGACATACAAGACCACTGATAATCTCCCTCGATCTGGGGCTCCACACAAGATCTCACCCCGTGGGGTCAAAATGATCACCAAGAACGGTGAGCAAAATCCCAGAACCACACGGGGGGACCTAGTCAATGACCTGCAGAGAGCTGGGACCAACGTAACAAAGGCTACCATCAGTAACACACTAACGCCGCCAGGGACTCAAATCCTGCAGTGCCAGACGTGTCCCCCTGCTTAAGCCAAGTACATGTCCAGGGCCCGTCTGAAGTTTGCTAGAGAGCATTTAGATGATCAGAAGAGGATTGGGCGAATGTCATATGGTCAGATGAAACCAAAATAGAACTTCTTGGTAAAAAACTCAACTAGACGTGTTTGGAGGAGAAAGAATGCTGAGTTGCATCCAAAGAACACCATACCTACTGTGAAACATGGGGGTGGAAACATCATGCTTTGGGGCTGTTTTTCTGCAAAGGGACCAGGACGACTGATCCGTGTAAAGGAAAGAATGAATGGGGCCATGTATCGTGAGATTTTGAGTGACAACCTCCTTCCATCAGCAAGGGCATTATAGATGAAACGTGGCTGGGTCTTTCAGCATGACAAACACACCACCCGGGCAACAAAGGAGTGGCTTCGTAAGAAGCATTTCAAGGTCCTGGAGTGGCCTAGCCAGTCTCCAGATCTCAACCCCATAGAAAATCTTTGGAGGGAGTTGAAAGTCCGTGTTGCCCAGCGACAGCCCCAAAACATCACTGCTCTAGAGGAGATCTGCATGGAGGAATGGGCCCAAATACCAGCAACAGTGAAAACCTTGTGAAGACTTACAGAAAACGTTTGACCTCTGTCATTGCCAACAAAGGGTATATAACAAAGTATTGAGATGAACTTTTGTTATTGACCAAATGCTTATTTTCCACCATAATTTGCAAATAAATTCTTTAAAAATCAGATGTGATTTTCTGGATTTTCTGGATTTTTTTTCTCATTCTGTCTCTCATAGTTGAAGTGTACCTAGGATGAAAATTACAGGCCTCTCTCATTTTTTTAAGTGGGAGAACTTGCACAATTGGTGGCTGACTAAATACTTTTTTGCCCCACTGTATGTGTGTGTGACCTGTGTGTGTTTGACCTGTGTGTGTGTTTGATCTGTGTGTGTGTTTGACCTGTGTGTGTGTGTGTAACCTGTGTGTGTAACCTGTGTGTGTGCGTGTGTGTGTGACCTGTGTGTGTGTGTGTGTATAACCTGTGTGTTTATAGCCTGTGTGTGTATAACCTGTGTGTGTGTGCAGGTAAAGACGTGCTGTACAACATCGTGGGCTTTGCGCGGGACAGCGTTCGAGCTCACGTCAACACTCTGAGGCCGGACAACTTCCCCTCAGAGAAAGACAGGAAGGAGCCTTGGCTCGTGGACTTCTTCGCTCCGGTTCGTCAAATCATCTCTTCATTCTGGAGATAACTGAACGTGTGTGTGTGTGTGTGTGTGTGTGTGTGTGTGTGTGTGTGTGTGTGTGTGTGTGTGTGTGTGTGTGTGTGTGTGTGTGTGTGTGTGTGTGTGTGTGTGTGTGTGTGTGTGTGTGTGTGTGTGTGTGTGTGTGTGTGTGTGTGTGTGTGTGTGTGTGTGTGTGTGTGTGTGTGTGTGTGTGTGTGTGTGTGTGTGTGTGTGTGTGTGTGTGTGTGTGTGTGTGTGAATATGAAAATAATTGATATATTTCACTTCCTCTTTTTGAGACTCATACTTCAGTGAATGCAAATCGTAGAGGGCTCTAACCTGACATAACGAGTTTCCTGTTCTAACGCTGTAATCACCAAATATAGCCACGGACTTTCCTTCCCGTTGACCGTGCAGCTGTGGTTAGGGTTAACTAGCTGTGGTTAGGGTTAACTAGCTGTGGTTAGGGTTAACCAGCTGTGGTTAGGGTTAACTAGCTGTGGTTAGGGTTAACTAGCTGTGGTTAGGGTTAACTAGCTATGGTTAGGGTTAACTAGCTGTGGTTAGGGTTAACTAGCTGTGGTTAGGGTTAACTAGCTGTGGTTAGGGTTAGCTAGCTGTGGTTAGGGTTAACTAGCTGTGGTTAGGGTTAACTAGCTGTGCTCCTCTCCTGTGAACACACATTATGACCCATGATGTCTAGCCTTCTTAGTTATTGTGTTTAATGCTCATTTAGCACACCTGAGATACACAGCAGGGAACCTCAGATAGTTTACCTTCAGGGCTGCTGTGGGTCACACCTGCTGCTACACACACCTGCTACACACAGGGACACACAGGGACACACAGAAACACACACAGAAACACACACAGTGACACACACAGTGACACACACAGTGACACACAGAAACACACACAGAAACACACACAGAGACACACACAGTGACACACAGAAACACACACAGAGACACAAACAGAGACACACAGAAACACACACAGAGACACAAACAGAGACACACAGAAACACACACAGAGACACACACAGTGACACACAGAAACACACACAGAAACACACACAGAGACACAAACAGAGACACACAGAAACACACACAGAGACACAAACAGAGACACACAGAAACACACACAGAGACACACACAGTGACACACAGAAACACAAACAGAGACACACAGAAACACACACAGAGACACACACAGTGACACACAGAAACACAAACAGAGACACACAGAAACACACACAGAGACACACACAGTGACACACAGAAACACACACAGAGATACACACAGTGACACACAGAAACACAAACAGAGACACACAGAAACACACACAGAGACACACACAGTGACACACAGAAACACACACAGAGACACACACAGAGACACACACAGTGACACACACAGTGACACACAGAAACACACACAGAAACACACACAGAGACACACACAGTGACACACAGAAACACACACAGAGACACACACAGTGACACACAGAAACACACACAGTGACACACAGAAACACACACAGAGACACAGAGACACACAGAAACACACACAGAGACACACACAGTGACACACAGAAACACACACAGTGACACACACAGAAACACACACAGAGACACACACAGAGACACACAGAAACACACACAGAGACACACACAGTGACACACACACAGTGACACACACACAGTGACACACAGAAACACACACAGTGACACACAGAAACACACACAGTGACACACAGAAACACACACAGAGACACACACAGTGACACACACACAGAAACACACACAGAAACACACACAGTGACACACAGAAACACACACAGTGACACACACAGTGACACACAGTGACACACACAGTGACACACACAGTGACACACAGAAACACACACAGAGACACACACAGTGACACACAGAAACACACACAGAGACACACACAGTGACACACAGAAACACACACAGAGACACACACAGTGACACACAGAAACACACACAGAAACACACACAGAGACACACACAGTGACACACAGAAACACACACAGAGACACACACAGTGACACACAGAAACACACACAGTGACACACAGAAACACACAGAGACACAGAGACACACAGAAACACACACAGAGACACACAGAAACACACACAGAGACACACACAGTGACACACAGAAACACACACAGTGACACACACAGAAACACACACAGAGACACACACAGTGACACACAGAAACACACACAGAGACACACAGAAACACACACAGAGACACACACAGTGACACACACACAGTGACACACACACAGTGACACACAGAAACACACACAGTGACACACAGAAACACACACAGTGACACACAGAAACACACACAGAGACACACACAGTGACACACACACAGAAACACACACAGTGACACACAGAAACACACACAGAGACACACACAGTGACACACAGTGACACACACAGTGACACACACAGTGACACACAGAAACACACACAGAGACACACACAGTGACACACACACTTTGATCGCACGCTAGTATGGTGACAAAAGGAGGAAAATAACCTTAATAACTAGTTTTTAAACTTCATGCATGAGAAACAACAGAGAGGTTTTTTGCAGCTGTTTTGTGTCTGTGTGTAATTAGTGATCTGACATTATTACTGTGTGTTTTTATGCCGTTTCATTTACGTACATTTTGGGTTATTTTGCATCACTTCAAGTTGTTTCGCATCTATTTCTGTTTCTGTTTCATGTCTTGATTTGACCGAATATTAATGTAGTAAATATCCTGTGCTCAGTGGTGTCCTCCGTGCAGAGCCTTACTTCC
This sequence comes from Pogonophryne albipinna, assembly GCA_028583405.1. Taxonomy (NCBI): domain Eukaryota; kingdom Metazoa; phylum Chordata; class Actinopteri; order Perciformes; family Artedidraconidae; genus Pogonophryne; species Pogonophryne albipinna. The sequence goes on along the minus strand of JAPTMU010000326.1, from coordinate 194,903 downwards.
TGAGCTCAGGAAAGCTTCCATCCAGCTGGCCGGCCAGATGAAGTTCGGCACTCTGGACTGTACCATCCACCAGAACCTGTGCTCCATGGTAACACACACACACACACACACACACACACACACACACACACACACACACACACACACACACACACACACACACACACACACACACACACACACACACACACACACACACACACACACACCACACACATGGACAGAGATGGCAAAATTACACACATCCTTTCCTCAAGTAGAAGTACAGATACTCGTTTTTAAAAATGCTCTGGTAAAAGTAGAAGTACTGACTAAACTTCTTTCCTCAAGTCAAAGTAAAGAGGCTTTGAAGTGTACTTCAGTAAAAAGTGCCCATAGCTAGCAGCTGTTTTAAAGAGTACCTGACCTCCCTTTATATTAATAATAATAATAATAATATATAATATTTTTATAGCGCCTTTCAGGAAACCCAAGGTCGCTTTACAAGTCGGGTAGGGGGGGGGGGGGGGGTGGGGGGGGGAAGTAGTGGAAAAGAGGCAGACAGGTTAAGGGGGTGGGGGGGGGAAGTAGCGGAAAAATAAACCTATTAAACTAACTATACAGTGGGGAAAACCTTGGTAAAAAGGTGCGTTTTGAGGGCTTTTTTGAAATTGTCCAGGGTTGGGGCGCTGCGGATTTCGGGGGGGGAGAGAGTTCCAGAGGGTAGGGGATGCCACACTGAAGGCTCTGTCACCGAAAGTCCGCAACCTGGTGCGGGGGGTGGAGAGGAGATCCTGTCCAGATGATCTTCGCTTCCGGGATGGAGTGTGGTAGCGGAGAAGGTCAGACAGGTATTGGGGGGCGAGGGCATGGAGGGATTTGTAAGTCAGAAGAAGGAGTTTATAGGTGATACGGTGCTTGACTGGGAGCCAGTGGAGGTGGATCAGGGTGGGGGTGATGTGCTGCCAGGGCTTGGTGTGAGTGAGCACCCTGGCAGCCGAGTTCTGCACATACTGGAGCCTGTCCAGGGCTTTACTGGGAACCCCGAACAGGACTCCGTTGCAGTAATCCAACCGGGAGGAGACGAATGCATGAATGAGGGTCTCGGCCACGGAATCAGAGAGTGATGGTCGTAGACGGGAGATGTTCCTGAGGTGATAGAAGGCAGACTTAGTGACGGATTTGATATGTGACTGAAATGAGAGAGTGGAGTCAAGGATGACACCCAGGTTACGGACTTCGGGAGACGGGGAGATGGAACAGCCGTCAATGTGGAGGAGGAGATCCCCAACCTTCCGGAGCAGTGCTTTGGGGGGCCACAACCATGAGCTCAGTCTTCTTACTGTTGAGTTTGAGTAGATTTGCTGTCATCCAGGTTTTTATGGCATGGAGACAATTGACCAAAGACTGTGGAGGGAGCTGGGCGGATGGTGAGGTGCTGAGATAGAGCTGAGTGTCGTCAGCGTAGCAGTGGAAATTGAGACCGAATTGACGTATGATCTGGCCAAGGGGGAGCATGTAAATGGTGATAAGTAGGGGACCAAGCACGGAGCCTTGGGGGACACCATGGTTGACTGGGGCCGAGGGGGAGGATGAGCCGCTGATGCTAACAAACTGAGACCTGGTTGAGAGATAGGACTGAAACCATGACAGAGCTGTGCCAGTGATGCCAAGGTTGTCAGAGAGGCATTTCAGGAGGACTGTATGAGAAACATATTATATAAAATATTAATAGAACAATAATGTCATTGTTAGCTAATGAATGTTTCCATGCTGAACAACGGCAACATGACAACGTTTCCATTGGTCCCTCTTCTTTAGAGAAGACCAGGAAATGATGGATACACGGATCGTGTTCAAATCAATAGGCACGCAATGACTCTAAAGAATAATGATCACGCCACCAAACACACATTCAGACTAAAGGAACCAGCTGTTTGGAAAATGAGAGAAGTAGAAAGTACAGGTATTTGAGTTCAACATGTAAGAAGTAGAAAGTACAGGTATTTGGGTTCAACATGTGAGAAGTAGAAAGTACAGGTATTTGTGTTCAACATGTAAGAAGTAGAAAGTATAGGTATTTGGGTTCAACATGTAAGAAGTAGAAAGTACAGGTATTTGGGTTCAACATGTAAGAAGTAGAAAGTACAGGTATTTGTGTTCAACATGTGAGAAGTAGAAAGTACAGGTATTTGTGTTCAACATGTGAGAAGTAGAAAGTACAGGTATTTGTGTTCAACATGTAAGAAGTAGAAAGTACAGGTATTTGGGTTCAACATGTAAGAAGTAGAAAGTACAGGTATTTGGGTTCAACATGTGAGAAGTAGAAAGTACAGGTATTTGTGTTCAACATGTAAGAAGTAGAAAGTACAGGTATTTGGGTTCAACATGTAAGAAGTAGAAAGTACAGGTATTTGGGTTAGAAATGTAAGAAGTAGAAAGTACAGGTATTTGTGTTCAAAATGTAAGAAGTAGAAAGTACAGGTATTTGTGTTCAAAATGTAAGAAGTAGAAAGTACAGGTATTTGTGTTCAAAATGTAAGAAGTAGAAAGTACAGGTATTTGTGTTCAACATGTGAGAAGTAGAAAGTACAGGTATTTGAGTTCAACATGTAAGAAGTAGAAAGTACAGGTATTTGGGTTCAACATGTAAGAAGTAGAAAGTACAGGTATTTGGGTTAGAAATGTAAGAAGTAGAAAGTACAGGTATTTGTGTTAGAAATGTAAGAAGTAGAAAGTACAGGTATTTGTGTTCAAAATGTAAGAAGTAGAAAGTACAGGTATTTGTGTTCAAAGTGTAAGAAGTAGAAAGTACAGGTATTTGTGTTCAAAATGTAAGAAGTAGAAAGTACAGGTATTTGTGTTCAAAATGTAAGAAGTAGAAAGTACAGGTATTTGTGTTCAAAATGTAAGAAGTAGAAAGTACAGGTATTTGTGTTCAAAATGTAAGAAGTAGAAAGTACAAGTATTTGGGTTCAACATGTAAGAAGTAGAAAGTACAGGTATTTGGGTTCAACATGTGAGAAGTAGAAAGTACAGGTATTTGTGTTCAACATGTAAGAAGTAGAAAGTACAGGTATTTGGGTTCAACATGTAAGAAGTAGAAAGTACAGGTATTTGTGTTCAAAGTGTAAGAAGTAGAAAGTACAGGTATTTGAGTTCAACATGTAAGAAGTAGAAAGTACAGGTATTTGGGTTCAACATGTAAGAAGTAGAAAGTACAGGTATTTGGGTTAGAAATGTAAGAAGTAGAAAGTACAGGTATTTGTGTTAGAAATGTAAGAAGTAGAAAGTACAGGTATTTGTGCTCAAAATGTAAGAAGTAGAAAGTACAGGTATTTGTGTTCAAAGTGTAAGAAGTAGAAAGTACAGGTATTTGTGTTCAAAATGTAAGAAGTAGAAAGTACAAGTATTTGGGTTCAACATGTAAGAAGTAGAAAGTACAGGTATTTGTGTTCAAAATGTAAGAAGTAGAAAGTACAGGTATTTGTGTTCAACATTTAAGAAGTAGAAAGTACAGGTATTTGTGTTCAACATTTAAGAAGTAGAAAGTACAGGTATTTGTGTTCAACATTTAAGAAGTAGAAAGTACAGGTATTTGTGTTCAACATTTAAGAAGTAGAAAGTACAGGTATTTGTGTTCAACATGTGAGAAGTAGAAAGTACAGGTATTTGAGTTCAACATGTAAGAAGTAGAAAGTACAGGTATTTGGGTTCAACATGTAAGAAGTAGAAAGTACAGGTATTTGTGTTCAACATGTAAGAAGTAGAAAGTACAGGTATTTGGGTTCAACATGTGAGAAGTAGAAAGTACAGGTATTTGGGTTCAACATGTAAGAAGTAGAAAGTACAGGTATTTGTGTTCAACATGTAAGAAGTAGAAAGTACAGGTATTTGAGTTCAACATGTAAGAAGTAGAAAGTACAGGTATTTGTGTTCAACATGTAAGAAGTAGAAAGTACAGGTATTTGTGTTCAACATGTAAGAAGTAGAAAGTACAGGTATTTGTGTTCAACATGTAAGAAGTAGAAAGTACAGGTATTTGAGTTCAACATGTAAGAAGTAGAAAGTACAGGTATTTGTGTTCAACATGTAAGAAGTAGAAAGTACAGGTATTTGTGTTCAACATGTAAGAAGTAGAAAGTACAGGTATTTGAGTTCAACATGTAAGAAGTAGAAAGTACAGGTATTTGAGTTCAACATGTAAGAAGTAGAAAGTACAGGTATTTGAGTTCAACATGTAAGAAGTAGAAAGTACAGGTATTTGAGTTCAACATGTGAGAAGTCAAAGTAAAAAGTCGTCAGAAAAATAAGTAGTGGAGTAAAGTACTGATACCAGAACAATGTACTTAAGTACAGTAACGAAGTATTTGTACTCCACTACTTCCCACTTCTACATATGGACCACACCATTATGAATGAATCAGACTCAGGTTGATCTGTGTGTGTGTGTGTGTTCCTCAGTATAACATCCAGGCGTACCCCACCACCGTGATCTTTAACGGCTCCTCAGTTCATGAGTATGAAGGACAGCATTCAGCCGACGGCATCCTGGAGTTCATACAGGTACAAATACACACATCTGTTACACACTAATACAACACGATACACACTTCTTTCTTCTTCTACCGCTTCCTCTGCTCACAGGAAGTCATTCTTACTTCAGGTGCTCCAATCACGATTTACAGCCTTATTTATTTCTAACCTTTCCTGCATTGTATTTGAAATTGGATGCATTTACCGCAGCAGTATTGGCTCTCTCTCTGAGACTCGAGCACACCTGCAGTGAAGCTGTTCAAGAGTGTTCACCGTACTCACATCTCACTGCTGCTACCTCCCCAATATGTGCTTTAGAGCAGCGCTTCCCAACCTTTTTCATCTCAGGGCCCACTTAAGAATCACATTTTTTTTCGCGGCCCACATTCACCCATAAACAATGGAGAGGCGAAGTCCCTAAAGTGTCGTAAAACTGTGAAGTAACACTTTGTGTGAAACCGCTCAATGAACTACATCTCCCGTCTCGCACCTCACACCCAGACGGCCGTCACGTTGAAACATTTCACTTCTTTCTTTCAGAACGAGGCGGAAAGTATTAAAAGAGGTGAAAATCACTCCAAGTCTGGGCGTGTTGAGAGCTGTGCATACACAAGGGGAGTTAGTCGGTTCCTAAGAGCCAGCATGCGGGACCGGGACTCTGGGATTTGTAGTCTTTCTAGTTGCGTATTTTTCATAGTCTTATATTTCAACAGTTTTACGACAAACTGTGACTTTTTTGACACGGAAATGATTTGTTAAGATTGACAAACATCATATGTGTAATTCATGGCAGAATTCAAACGGGATCGAGAGATACGTTTTCTCTCTCCGTTGACTTCAATACATCATTTTTCCGAAATAAGTTCCCATGGGGCGGAAGTAGATGGGCGGGACTTCACCTCTCTATACGGAGGCTAAATAAAGTTCTGATTGGTCAATTCAGAACATGTGACACGTTGTTAATCCAGTGGAACAGACCGCTGGCAAGGATTGTAATGACCGTTGCTAAGGACTGTAATGACCGTTGCTAAGGAGGATCGAGAAGAAGGAAAACAGGTTAAAAAAAAAAAAAATGTTTCCACACAAATCTTGTTTTGCAAATTATTTGGCGGCAAATATTGAATTTACATTTACACCCTTTAATATTTTATTTGGGCTTTTAGATGAAGACCGCACACAGTTAATAAATACAACTATTCTTCTGGCTAAAATACATATTTTTAAAAGTCAATCAAGGAGTAATCTTAATTTAAGTTATTTGAAGAGTAGATTACAAATACCATTTCTTTTGGAACAAATCTTTATTTCTTCTGTTTTTGTTTAGTTGTTGTCTGAGATGGGAATGTTATCTCTTATATGTTATTATGTCCACGTTTGTGTCTTTAGCCTGTACAAAATATAAAATAATAATTTGGCGGCCCACTTGCGATACCTTCGCGGACCACTAGGGGGCCACGGCCCACAGGTTGGGAACCGCTGGTTTGAACTACAACAGGTTGCATCCTCACTCTGTAAAGAAGAAGCGTTCTCTCTGTGTCTCTGCAGGACCTGGTGAATCCGTCTGTGATGGTTCTGGATCCCGACAGCTTCAACGAGAGAGTGAAAGGTGAACAAACCCTTTGTGCTTCCTGGCCTGTTGGTGGTCAGGTTGCCTTTACCTTGTTTTCATCACATTGTAGTTGATGTAGCATCGTTGCATCAGTCATTTTACATCTTTTTCTGGTAGTTTTTTTAAATATTATTGTTGTTTTATTGCTTGATTTTAATGTGACTTTTACTATATGTATTTGTTGTCCTTTTTTACTGCCTCTGTAAAGCGACTTTGAGCACCTCTAAAATACATTCATTATTATTAAAATACTTGTAGTGAAAAACCAGAGACGGGAACCTTTTTTAAACTCAGGCTCAAATAAATATTTGAGATCCCAGCTCTCAGTTGAGAATTTGAAAGGTTAAAGTTCAGATAGTTCTGCCTCTTTTTGGACTCATACTCTGAGACTAACCTGAACATGTGGCCAGTTCATTAAAGTAAACACGTTCAAGTCAATGTTTTGTGTATTTAAACAAACATGTTGCAGCTGCAAAATGTTTCAACGAACAGAGCGCAGACATTTATTTTGATTTACAGATAAGCTGCTTGTTGTCTCCAGTTTACGGGGTCTCACTATGCAGCCTGTGTGTCTTTAAAACTCACTCCTCCAGTATGTTTACTACCACTGTTGTTGTTGTTGTTTATTATTCTAAAGAGTGTCTGTGTTGTTGTCTCAGGTCGAGGGGGGGGGCAGCTCTGGGCGGTGGATTTCTACGCTCCGTGGTGCGGACCCTGTCAGGCTCTGATCCCCGAGTGGAGACGCATGGCCAGGGTAACACACGCACACGCACACGCACACACACACACACACACACACACACACACACACACACACACACACACACACACACACACACAGGCATGCACACACACACACACACACACACAGGCATGCACACACACACACACACACACACACACACACACACACACACACACACACACACACACACACACACACAGGCATGCACACACACACACACACACACACACACACACACACACACACACACACACACACACACACACACACACACACACTAAACCCTGTCTGCCTCCCTTCAGATGCTCTCTGGTCAGATTCAGGTGGGCTCGGTGGACTGTAAACGTTTCCAGACGTTCTGTCAGACTCAGGGAGTGAGAGCGTACCCCGAGATCCGCCTGTACCTCGGAGACCCCCGCAACGCAGACCGCTACACGTACGTAACACACCTCAGACACACTCATTCTGTATGTAACACACACTTAAAACATTGAGACTGTATAAGAAACCTATGAAGCACACTTTAACACACTGACTCTGTAAGTACTGACACTCTGCAGTGCATGTTGGGAGCATAGTGACACTACTTTGTCACACTTGTGCTCCGATTGGCTATCGCTCCAACACATTGTACGTAAGGAGCGGGACCTCTCTAAGCTGGTAGACCAATCACAACAGAGCCGGCCAGCTAACCAATCAGAGCAGACTGGGCTCTGGTTTCAGACAGAGGGTGAAAAGAGGTGCTGCAGCACAGGCAGTATGAGAGAATAACGTTGTGGAGGATTTAAAATGTGTGTGTGTGTGTGTGTGTGTGTGTGTGTGTGTGTGTGTGTGTGTCCTCAGGACTTATAATGGCTGGCACAGAGACGCACACTCTCTGAGATCCTGGGCCTTGAGGTGAGAAACACACCGTTCTTCCTTTGTCTTGTCTTTTCAGCGTCTTATTACTATATCATCAAATATGTGTGTGTGTGTGTGTGTGCAGCTCTCTCCCCAGGGTGTCAGTGGATCTCGCTCCAGACTCCTTCAGGTCTCAGGTTCTGTCGGGTCAGGATCACTGGGTTCTGGATTTCTACGCCCCGTGGTGCGGACCCTGCCAACACTTCGCCCCAGAGTTTGAAATCCTGGCTCGGGTGAGAACACACCATCTTATCTCATCTTTAAGTTTCAAGGCTTCATCATCATGTGCTCAGCAGCTACAGGGTAGATGTCTCAATGCTGACTGAAGTCCCAGGCTCCTCCAACGGAGCAACATGAATATATATTTAGGACATAGAACAAATAAAACCGAAATAATGCAAGAATAGTCTTTATCCAAGTAAATGGAATGAAACAGGATACTTTAAAATGCTTATAGAAACATGTGAACGTTAAATTAAATGGTGTGTGTGTGTGTGTGTGTGTGTGTGTGTGTGTGTGTGTGTGTGTGTGTGTGTGTGTGTGTGTGTGTGTGTGTGTGTGTGTGTGTGTGTGTGTGTGTGTGTGTGTGTGTGTGTGTGTGTGTGTGTGTGTGTGTGTGTGTGTGTGTGTGTGTGTGTGTGTGTGTGTCCAGTCTCTTAAAGGGAGGGTCCGAGCAGGGAAAGTTGACTGTCAGGCTCACCATCAGACCTGTCAATCAGCCGGGATCACAGCTTACCCCACCGTCAGATTCTACCCATACCTGGGGACACGGAGGGTAAACAAACACACACACACACACACACACACACACACACACACACACACAGCAGAAGCGCCATATTGAAAATCAAATGCTTTAACTTTTGCTTCATTTATGAGAGGATGATTTGTGTTTTGGCAGCATGAACACAGCGGGGAGTACATCAATAGCCGCGATGCTAACGTGATCGATGACATCATCACACAGCGACTACTGAAGCTGGCGCCACGGTTACAAAGCAAAAACAAGGTGAGTCTCCGTTCAGGTCAAATCTAAACAAATCGGAAACATTTTAAATCTGACCGAGGTTTTACTTTTTTTTTTTTTTCGCAGGACGAGCTCTGATGACCTCATGGTGCTGCTGTGAGAGAGAGCAGCGATCTGATTGGACGAGGAGGGACAGCGGTGGATATGATTGGTCCAGCACAATGACCAATCAGGGAACACTCCTTAAGAAGACCTCAGCTATAACACACTCACACACACACACACACACGGACGGACGGACGGACGGACCGTTTCCTGCTGTGTTGAATGTACTGAACACTTTTTTGCCTTTTTTGTTTTTTATTTTTGTCTCCATTGTTTGTATTTACTCTATGAAGTAAAACTGGAGGACGCTGTATACTGGACTTGTTACTGAGACACACACACACACACACACACACACACACACACACACACACACACACACACACACACACACACACACACACACACACACACACACACACACACACACACACACACACTCCTGTTGGCATAGTGTTGTATTTTATTGTACATGTAGAAACCTTCTGAATAAAATGGTGTTTCTGTTAAATTAATTAAACAGTCACATCACTTTTAAACCTTTACTGCAGTTTATCATTTTTTAATACAAATATCTCCAAAAATGTCATTAAACACTGAAGAAATTAGGCTTTTAATAAATAAATGGCCAATTATTCCGTTCATTGTTCAAGCAAAAATGCAAAAATGGAAATGTTTTATGAAATAAGGAGACATGCTGTTTTATATTGGACTATCATTAAGCGAAATGCTATACTGATCATTCTGAGAGTACTAAAGTGACCCCTTTAATAGACTGCAGACCCCTGAAGTGTAATGGTTGAACCAGCAGGGGTCACTGTTGCTCTGTTGAGAGAAACAACCCAATCCACTTGATTTCTATTAGACAGGGTCAATGTTCACAAAATCAGAACCCCGAAGGCATTTTGTGTTTATTTATGCTATACAACATTTCTAGGGGTATTAAGGGGTGCTGAATCCAAATCTTCTGTATATGAAGCTCAAAAAGGTCCCAAAATGCCTCAAAATTGAGAAATCCAACATTGCCGCCACCACCAGGCTGAAATCTATTTTAAGTATATCTTTTTGACTAAACAAGGTACAAACTTGAATTAAATGTGCTTTCGTAAGTTCTGCTACATGGGCAATCTGATGCCATATTCAGATTTGAGATGTAATGTGAATAAACTGCTTAGATCTCATATATATTGCAAAAATAGTCGTTTTTAACTATGAATAATTACTCAGCTATTATTATTATTATCAGGCTACTTTTACTTACTTTGTATATTGTTTTGAGGTTAAATGTTTCAAATTTGCTGTGATGGAACCTTTGCCTTCCCCACTATTGCCCCCCCACCCACAAAACCAGAAAGAGGAATCACAGAGCGCCCATTCAGCGGTGTATTAGCAGAAGACTGTTTCACACAGTCATCTGAACAATGTCCTGCAGCACAGAAAGCACAAGCTACAGACATGGCCTTCTTCATGTCCAGGACATCTAAAAAACCAATGTCTTCCTGGATATTGAACAATCAAAAGGCAAACACAGTCAACCCAGAGAAAACTACAGTAGCATCCAGGCCCCTGCATCTGAACTCGATTGTCAAGCGAATGCTTCATATCTCCAAATCAATGGAACAACAGCATGTCATTCTGACAGTGGGCGAGGCACTTTATCCGAAGTTGCTAGAACTGAATTGGTCAGTAGAAGAATACAGGGACGTGCTTATCCCTTGCCTTGGAGGCCTTCACATTGCCATGAACTTCCTGGGTGTGATAGGACAACACATGGCTGATTCTGGCCTGAACGAGCTATGGGTCAAGTGTGATCTGCTGGGAGCAAATGCTGCTCAGCACATTTTAAAAACAGGGTTTGCCAAAGTGCTTCACACCGAACACAACAACAAAATATAATATTACAAGAATAGATAAAAGGCACACAAAGGCTATGGACAGACAATAAAAGCATACAAATAGGTAGAGCTCAGACTGACTCGAAAGTGAGGGAAAAGAGGCGGGACTTAAACGTTTGAAGAGTGGGCGACAATTTGACATGGGGGGGGGCAGAAAAACCCAGGAAGAAACTGAACTCTAGAGCTTTTACAAGAGTGAGTTTCAACACAACACTGAGGACATTATAATATACATCACACTGTTCAATGGTAAGCACACTATAGAGGGCGCTGTTCAGCTGCTGCTGGGTTGAATGATTGGAAGAGTGTCGTGGACAGTCCCCGTTGATCAACTGCCACAGAAAACAGTGAATGTGGCAGCTTTAGCCAACATTGATCATTTCCAGCTGTTGTCCAGATGATAAAAGACAGCTTTTTAAAATCACAAAACATCAACAGCATTAGTTATAAAGAAAGGATGAAGACAAGTAGATGGAGGCGAAAGGATAAAAGAGAACAATACAATGCAAACAACACACGTTACTACGTACATGTCACATATAGCACGTCACAATCACACAACAGAAAGGAGGGGTCCATGATCACAACATGTAACACACACGCCACATCCAACACAGACGAGTGTGTTTTCACACTGAAGTCAGAATGCACTATGGTCCAGGCTTTTGATGAGATTAAGGGAAAGAACAGGGAGTTTGACTTTCTGTATTTGGAGGAAAGTATATACATATTGTAAGGGGCTGAGATGCAGGGTAGTGGGAGGCACCCCAACAGGTGGCTCCACCCTCTCCCAATTAGCAGTATTGGGAGCAGGGGTGGAGACCTCTCACCTGGTGCTAATCACTCCCTGAAGGGAGACAAAGCACACAGAGTTGCTCAGTTGTGTGTGGCACATGGAGGGAGCAGGAGGCTCCCAGTGTGAGGAAACGGTTTGGAAAGCTGGTAAGTCGGTTAGCGGCCCGCTACGTTAGCCTTTGTTCTTTGGAAGGTATTTTTGAGTTTGATAGCAATAAAGCCTTTTTTTGGATTTGAACACTGACCTCTGTTGTGATTGCTGCACTACCACTTTCCTCTTTATCTGCCCAGTCCTGTTACAATATATATGTTTTTGTTTTGGAGCACAGTCTCTGTATATGTGAGGGAGAAGACTCTTAACTGGTGGCTGAATGTTGGCCTCAGTCTGCAGTGAAATGCAAAAACACAAGAACATGTTGGACAAAACGGTGACTACAACTTCAGAGAATTTAAGACCAAAACCAGTGTTGAACCACCAGTTAGTGCTACACAAAGCTAGGCCTACAACACGCCAAACCGGGGGTTAAAGATCAACACATATTGGACCAAACCAGGGCTAGAACATGAGAAACTGGAAAATGTGTAGGAAATAAAGAGGTAGCTAGACTAAGCTTGTCAATGTTATTTTTAGAATGATTTTAAATGATAATAATACTCGAAGAAAAGTTGAATGATCACCCGATTATTACTATTCATCATGATAAAGATATATACAAATAATAAACCAAACCAGCGCGAAAACACCGGGCAATATTAGACCAAAACCAGGGCTAAAGAACAAATCAATATTAGACCAAACTGGTACAGAAACACAAGATCATATTGAACAAAACAGTGACTGCAACACAAGAGAATCTAAGAGCACTCAGGGCAGAAACACAACAAATACTGGATGCAACGTAAAACAACCTGACTGACTGAGTACTGGACCAAACTAGGACAATTACAGCCAACATTTTAGATCAAACCGGGGCTTTAAGATTGTCAAATATTGGACCAAACTATGACTTAAAACTGCAGTAAATATTGGACCAAACCATGACTTAAAACTGCAGTAAATATTGGACCAAACCAGGGCCAAAACACCAATGAAAACTACACAAATCACTAGAAATGGTGGACTGTACCAGTGCTAAAACACCAAAAGGACAGAAGACCAACCCAAGGCTAAAACACCAGTAAGTATTGTATCAAAAGAGGGCTGAAACACGTTGGAAACCCCCCAAACTGGGGCTAAACCACTGAACCAGGGGAAAACAAACCGACAGTGGAAATATTCTGCTAAAACACCACATCTTAAAAAATGTTCCCCCGTACTGTAATTATCTGAATGACCTTCATGTACTTTCCACTTCTGAGTATTATAAGATCAGGACATTTCTGTATATCCCTCCCTCCCTTCCTCACCCTCCCTCCTCCTTCCCTCCTTCCTCCTTCTCTCCCTGTGTTTTGTGGGCAGCTGGAGGTCAGCATTGACGCAGCATTGCTCCATAAACCACTGAAACCACTGGAACCACTGGAACCACTTACTGTGTGTTTGGCTCTATTGTTTCATGATGTGGAATGGAGCGAGTCGGACAAACACTGGCCAAGGTATTGTGGGAACCAAACTGGTATTACTGAGTGTGTGTGTGTGTGTGTGTGTGTGTGTGTGTGTGTGTGTGTGTGTGTGTGTGTGTGTGTGTGTGTGTGTGTGTGTGTGTGTGTGTGTGTGTGTGTGTGTGTGTGTGTGTGTGTGTGTGTGTGTGTGTGTGTGTGTCAGATGAAGCTCTGCTTGTGTGTGTTTGTGTTGGATAACAAGGGTTTTCTGTTTCTCCGATCAACAGATGTGAAGTTTCACACGGCCGATTAACAACAACCACGTTTTTGTTTTTCTAAACACTTTGTACAGAGAACAACACCAAGTAATTGACCAAACCAGGGCTACATCAGTTGGTAATGGACCCTAGATGCACTAAGTGCTGGACCAAACCATGGCAAAATACTCAGAAAGATTTGACAAAACAACAGAATATCTGACCAAACCAGGGCTAAATCACCAGAGAATATTTGGTCACCAAACCAATGTGTACTGGGCCAACCAGGGCTAAAACAAAGCAGAATAATGAACCAAACAGTGATAATATGCCAACAAAACCCAGTGCTAAAGCTCCACCAAATATTGGACCAAACCAGGCTTAAACACCATTAAAAGAAATGGACCAAATCAGGGCCATCAAAGACATACCACATTGTTTTGGACCGAACCAGGGCTTAAACACCATAGAGTATTGGACGCCAAAAGGGCTAAATCACCGCAAAATATTGGATCTAATCAGGGCTAAAACACCAGTGAATACTAGACTAAACCAATGCAAAAACACGGCTAAAACACCATTAACTAATTGACCAAACCAGGGCTAAATTACCACTGAATATAAGGCCCCCAATTAGTATAGAACCAGAGATCAACACCAATGAGTACTGGACAACACTGCAGATTGTTAGACTAAACCAGCGCTAAAAAGAAACACGAAACACCACCAGAGTATTGGATTAAAACACAACCAATAGTGGACAAAATCAGGGTTAAGCACTGCAGTATATTGTAATAAAACTGGACTAAACACCAATGAGGCCTGAACCAAACAAGGGCTACAGCCATACACAAAGTTGGATCAAACAAGGGCCGTAAATAGGATGAAAATGAGGCTAAATCTGAGCTAAAAACACCACAGACCACTGAGCTAAAGTAAAGTGTTGGACTGGCGTTCTCTGCTTCTTAATTTCGTGTTAATGCAGGGGTTCCCAACCTTTTTTCCCAAGAGCCCCCCCAAATGACTCCTGTTGGAAGTTGCGCCCCCCCCCCCCCCCACACACACACACACACACAAGAGGGGGGGGGGGGGTAATTAAAGTTTAAAAGTCTCAAAATGCTACAACTTCTGTCACAAACTGATGAATGTGAAGTATGTTGTTAAAGGAGGAAGAAAGCGTAACTAAGGAGCACTATGGAGTGACTTTGATGGTTATTGGACTCAGGATTAATTCATTTGGATTCCCGCTGTATGAAGAAATGAAAGGACGGCGGAAGTGGAAACAATTCACAAAGGGATTAAACTGTTTAAAACACGTGCTCAAAGTAAGCCGGATTTTGCCGATGTGTTTATGTGGATTCAAAAGTCGTAAATAATCTACAAAATGGAGGAGACCGATCTGATCGGAGCAACTGTGACAAATAATCCAACTGAAACCGGCATGGACAATGACTGTGTTTTAAAAATGCGCTTATCCAGCAAAGCCTGGTTTGGACACTTTACGGGCAGAAGAAACATTTCTATTAAAGAAAGAATTATACATTTCTGCTTTTTATGCCTTTAATACTACTTGAATTAATTAGTCAATTATTTTTTATATTTTATTGTAATGAGGACAAACAAGGCTTTTAGTGACAATCATGTATTGCTTTACAATTATATGTAAAAAAAAAAAAAAGTCTAAATATGATATTTGGCCTCAAATCATCTGAGGCCTGGCGCCCCCCCTGCGATCTTTGGCCCCCCAGGTTGGGAACCACTGTGTTAATGCGTTAACTGTTTTCTGCCTCCTTTCCGCCCTCTAGTGTTGAATCAGGACTTCCTTCAGCTTTAACGCAGCTCAGTCCTTATGAACATATGCTGTGTGTTTCAGTATGTGCTGTGTCAGCATTCAGCCACATGAATAGATCCACTATAGAGCCTGCATGAACACACACACCTTTTACCAACACCAGGTGTGTTTTCAGTCAGTCAACATGCAGGAGAGAAGAGGAGGAGAGGAGGAAGAGGAGGAGGAGGATAAGGAGGTGTAATAGCAGTAAATCCACAAAAACATTTTTCTCTTCTCTCTCATGGAAACTGCAGCTGAGAAAACACTGCTGCAAATTAGTAGGCAGGAACTACTGGAAACATGCCTACACACACAGCACACACACGCATGCACACACAGGCATGCACACACACACACACACACACACACACACACACACACACACACACACACTGTAATGCTACTGTTTACTCCCATCAGTGAAAGTTGTTTTTTCAGTTACTCAACCCGTGTTATTAAGATTTATTTCAGCCTAAATTTAGACTCATTTTATATCCAGTTTTGTCCCATATTTTTTACGGGTTATTATTAAGAATACATGTAAACCATTATGTATGTTCCCCCAGGGCACAATAAGTTAAAATTTAGCAAAATAATCTCCTAAATGTGGATTTTATATGTTTTTATACCTCAAACTATTATTTATTTATCACTTAAATGAAATGGGATGCAGCACATAAGTGGACATTATTACTTACAACCAGTGTTAAGTTTCCCAGAGCTTATAAAACAAAATTATAAAATAGCATGCTAATATATTAGAGAAATGTACGAATATCATTGACACATCTGAAAAGACAATTCAGTTTATTATCAAGAGGGTTTACAGGTTTCCATTGCTGCAGTTTTGTTACGATTGACACAAAGCTAAGGACCCAAATGCAAGACACCAGAACCAGGTCAAGATTAACAAAGTATTTTAATCAAAGGTAAACAAATACAAGAAAAACACAAAACTCTCCCTTGAGGATCAAAAACGGAGAAACTTGACGATCAAAAACTAAGAAACTTGGGGATCAAAAACTTGGGGAGGGAAAACGGAGAAACTTGATGATCAAAAATTGGGGATCAAAAACAGAGAAATTTGAGGATCAAAAAAGGAGAAACTTGAGGATAAAAAACTAAGAAACTTTGGGATAAAAAACTGAGAAACTTGGGCATCAAAAATGGAGAAACGTAAAGATCAAAAACGGAGAAACTTAAAAATTTGGGGAGGGAAAACGGAGAAACTTGATGATCAAAAATTGGGGATCAAAAACAGAGAAACTTCAGGATAAAAAACTTAAAAACTTGGGGAGGGAAAACGGAGAAACTTGAGGATCAAAAACTGCGAAACTTTGGGATCAAAAACTGAGAAACTTGAGGATCAAAAACAGAGAAACTTGGAGATCAAAAATGGAGAAAACTCAAGATCAAAAACGGAGAAACTTGGATCAAAAACTGAGAAACTTGTGGATCAAAAACTGAGAAACTTGCAGATCAAAAACTGAGAAACTTGGGGAAGTTTACAGGAAAAAAGACGGTGAACTGAGATCTTAAAGATAAGAACAACACAGAAACAGAGCATGTGGTATAAATTCATTTTAATGGTTCAAACTTCTGCAAAGAGTCCAGAGTGTTAGTATAGTATACTGGTAAAAGTAGAGCACTGACTGTTGACAGCAGGAACTGTTATGTAAAAAAGATTTGAATATGAATCCTTGTTGTTTGTTACAGAGCTAATTCGTACCGTCTGTAATTATGCAATCATCCCACCTCTCCTACCTCCTTTATCTTCTGCTAGTAGCCTATTATGCATTTGGTGTGTGCTACTATTTGTTGTTTGTGTACATTTTAGTGAAGAAGAAGATGGAGTTCCTGTGACGCTAGAGCAAAGACAAGCCTTGTAAATGTTTAAAAAAGTGCTAGGTTTGCATATTTACTCAATGATTGCCAACGATTTCATGCCAGAGATCAGTAAAGTTATGGTCCCTCTCTTATAGTCCAACATGTTTAAATGGCTTTAAATGTCGGCCTTCCCATCAGCATGGCAACATGGTAAAAATCAGGGTTATTATGGACTGTGACCATGGAGAGCCACCACTGAATTATTATTGTTTACCAAAAAAGTGTCATGTACTGTATGGCTGTGCGTAGGGTTAGTAATACAGCTTAAAGCTTCACCCCCTCTCTTGTCTTTATTGAGTGCTTTAAGTGTACACACTCACACACACATTCACACACAAATGCACACATACATTTTGCATACGATAAAAAAAACACAGGCTTAATAATGTTTGTGCAAAAAAATTATAAATGACAAAACTTAAGACTCCAAACTGTCTGATAGATGCAGAGATGAACTACATTCAGCTACAACAGCCTGGGATAGTGCAATATCTACACACACATACACATACATGATCAAACACACACACACACACACACACACACACACACACACGCACACACACACACACACACATTCACACACACACACACACACACACACACACACACACACACACATTCACACACACACACACACACACACACACACACACACACACACACACACACACACACACACACACACACACACACACACACACTCAGATCTCAGTGGCGACCCTGGCGCTGAGCTCCTCGGCCTCTCCCCTGCATGATCTTATCCCATCTCTGCACAGAAACACAAAAAGAGAGACGGAAAGGGACATTAATGAATCAGTGCACAATAACTAACGTCACATCAGGCAGCACGGTCACATGACTTCACGTCACCACCGCTAAGCTAAAGAAGGCTAATGTTGGGCTATAAAGGAACTACAGCACGGTCACATGACTTCACGTCACCACCGCTAAGCTAAAGGAGGCTAATGTTGGGCTATAAAGGAACTACAGCACGGTCACATGACTTCACGCCACCACCGCTAAGCTAAAGAAGGCTAATGTTGGGCTATAAAGGAATTACAGCACGGTCACATGACTTCACGTCACCACCGCTAAGCTAAAGGTGGCTAATGTTGGGCTATAAAGGAACTACAGCACGGTCACATGACTTCACGTCACCACCGCTAAGCTAAAGGAGGCTAATGTTGGGCTATAAAGGAATTACAGCACGGTCACATGACTTCGCCACCACCGCTAAGCTAAAGGTGGCTAATGTTGGGCTATAAAGGAACTACAGCACGGTCACATGACTTCACGTCACCACCGCTAAGCTAAAGATGGCTAATGTTGTGCTATAAAGGAACTACAGCACGGTCACATGACTCCACATCACCACCGCTAAGCTAAAGGCGGCTAATGTTGGGCTATAAATTAACTACAGCACTGCACCAGAAGTACAAATATTGCGACTGAAACAAAGTGGTTAGTGTAGTGTTAAACCGACCACTTATAATATAGCAGTCGGTGTTGACTTTATAGGCTACCCAAATATCCAATCAAATGTTAAACTGTTGATACAGACTGCATGTTATACAGTTCAGTTCAGAGTCCACTTATAAAGCCTCCACCTGTACCACTGCAGGTGTGTTTACACAGAAAATACCAGGAGACGCTGCTCTAAACTGCTGCTGCTGTGTGTGTGTGTGTGAGTGTGTGTGTGTGTGTGTGCGTATTTGAATCGCACCTTGACCTTCCTGCCCATTTTTTCCTTCCACCTTTGAGCAATGGAGCCGTCAATCAGGAGCAACCTGCAACCGCAAACACAGTGAGGCTTATTCAGTCTTATCCTACAGAACCCATGCTAAAGTCAGACAGAAATCATAACCATTTACCAAGTATAGACGCAACAATTTACGAGTAAAACATTTGGAAACTAGACAGCTTTGTTTGCTAACCCCTGATTGGACACATGTTTTACTCAAATCAGATTTGTTTACTTGTCATTTGTTAGATGCTTTTATCCAAAGCGACTTACATACTTTCAGTACTGTGGACAATCCCCACAGGAGCCATTTGGGGTGAAGTGTCTTGCCCAGGGACACAACGACATGCTGACTGCAGTGGGACTCGAACTTGCTACCCCCTGATTCAAAGTCCAGCACTCTATCCACTGAGCCACAGCCGCCTTTTTAAATCTAGTTGAAGTTCAAGGATCTTATTGGTAATATCTGAAACAAAGGGTCCTTCAATTTTGGACAGCATTAGACAAAAGCAGCCTCTAATTAATTGGTTTGTCAGACCAGTTGAAGCTTGCTAGGTAATTAAAGTATGTCATTTCTGTTGCTATGGGGTCTCTCATTCAAAACAATTCAAAAAGACAGACTTTGATGATTCCAGACTTTGCAGCTCCACAAAATGTTGCATTGATGACATATTTTAGTAGGCAGAATCAGAAGGCATAGAGGCAGCATTTCACTAGTTACCTCAACAAAAAGCCAATGGATTATTGAAGAAATCAGTGTATTTTATGTCGTAGCAAAAAACGTTCAAATATCCTCATCTTGTGAAAACCACAGACCTTAGATGCAAGGACACCTAGAGGGCTCAAATGCTGACTCATTTTCAGGTTTTAGGATGAGTTCCTGCATCACTCTATTGTTGAACAACCACCATTGATGATCTATAGAGCGGTGCAGGGATGACGTGTTTTTGTAGGCCGACCCTGAAGGAAGCGGCTGGTTCCCTCGACAAAAAGCAACCAGATTTCTCCATAAGATTTTGGAATATTGTAAAAAATAAGGTCTGTGGAAAACCAACCTGTTTGATAAATGCACGTTTTGTTCAGCCGGATAATCTCCACGTCTACCCTACTTTTATAATGTTAGAATCATAAATCTAATGGCCAGAAGCGAAATGCTAACGTTATGCTGTAAAGGAACTACAGCCGAGTCCAGCAGCACGACTTCAACGTCACGCCAACTTAAGATCCATATTCAAACATACAGATTCTAAATGGAACGAGTTGAAGTGTTTGTTTTAACAGTCTGCAGGAGGCAGGGACTTGCTTTCAAGCAGAACAGAAACTAACTTAGAGGAGTGTTTACGTGTTCGGCGTAATAACGTACAACGACCTCCACGACTTCTGTAGTCCTATTCAGCCACTTGGTAACAACCATTGTTTCTCAGACACGTCAACTCTTCAGAAATCACCAGTGGGGTCACTGCTGATGGATTTAATGTCGTAGAACAAAACGTGATCCGTCTCTTCAATGTGTCTCAACCACAGACCTTATTTCAAGCTGTTCAAAATCCCATTGGCTCTGAGACGAGGGAACAGGAAGTGGTGAAATGCTGACTCACTTCCGGGTTTTAGGACTCGTCCCTGCACCACTCTATTCGCAACGGTACATGTAACTTTAAGGACTCGTACCTGGAGGTCTCCTCGTTCTCGTAGCCCATGATGAGGTACTCCTCCCCGGGAGTGAGAGGAGGACAGAGGCAGGACGAGGAGTAGTACAGAGTCTGGACCTCTCTGGGGATGTTGACCAGAGAAGACTTCAGCACCTCCTTCACCTCCACCACCGCTGTGGGCTCCAGGCCGCGGTTCCTCACCTCCCTCACCCTCACCCTGATCACTGAAGAGAGAGAGGGAGAGAGAGGTATGTATTTTAATGTTTATTATGTTTGTATATGTTCATGTATGCGGAAATGCAGGACGGAGTCCAGAACAAATTTCCTTACGGGGACAATAAAGTATATCGTATTGCATTTAGTCAGTCTTTTGATGTGCCCTGATCACTGGAGGAGAGACTCATCAGCATACAGGGACACTTTAGATGTAAAATCGCACAGAGCTTGCATGGTTTTATTAACAAATACAACCTTGATTTAGTCCTTAGCTCTGGCTCCAGGTATATGGCTAGTTGCCCACATCTCTGTGGTTTAAATCAACAAAGAAAAAAAGGTTATGACCATTTTCTTTGAGTTGAGTCCTTATATGTGAAAGCTTTCACAATGAAACAGACCAATAGTTTTGGTTGTGTTTCTTAAAACAAGTCAACCCGCCATGGTCCTTGGGGTAAAAAAGACAGCTGGACATCATTCTCTGATTTTAGACTTTAAGTTAGAGCCAAACATTATCCACATCCCTGCAAAAGCTCATGTACATGGTGCCAAAACAGAAACACATCACTGAAGGCTAAACTCCCCAAAACACTTTTTTCTACTCTAACAAGTACCATTCAAACAAACTCTTTCAGGGACCCCCCTCTCAGAATCTCACTCAGATTTCTACTGCTGTCTTCCGGAAAGATGTCAAAGAGATCTGGAAAACGTACATTGACGGTGCAGAATTGCCCAATAGTTCTTGGTCGATACTTCTTTCATTCAAAAAGATCAAAACAGTCTTGTCTGCATTACTCACTCGGACGCAAAAAGTTTAAATTGTCCAAGTTGAAAAGTACAGAAGCCACCCTTAAACTGCTTGATTATGAACCTGTTGTTTGTCTATTTGACCTGTTTTGAAACTGGGTTGTTTACTTTCTCAGGTCATGCTGCCTCAAGTCCAACAACACAACATGCAACACCCTCAATTTCCAGTGACACCAGTAACCTGTAGAACATCCTGTTTGTTTCTGCATTGATGAACCTGCTGTTTCTCGGGTAATGAATGCAACCATCGAGCATGCCCAACAGCAACAAAAGGCAGAAAGCAAGTTAGACGTTTATCCCAAAATGCACCCTTAATAAATACAAGCAATGGGGACTGTGGGGGAAACTTCTGTGTAGCAATGCAGGAGGAGTCACAAACTCAAAGGAGACACGGGGAGAGCTGGAGCTCTGATGTCAAACACTGATGGTTTATTTGGAGCTTCGGCCGGAGAATTCACAAAACAAGTCCAAGAGCCAGAGGTTCTGACTTCACGGTAGAGTTGCCACGTCAATTCTGAAGAACTCTCCCCCAGACCCGTGTGTTTAGCTCAGAGAGAGTAATCAACATGCTGCATAACAAGATAGAATCATAACACCTCTATCAGCTGACGCCAACAGGCAGGAGCAGGGAGACAGAACACTGAGAGCACAGCAGCCAAGGCTACAGGTGCGTGTGCTCAGTCAGGACAGAACTGATACACTGGGTCACAGTTATGGGCTTTGGAAAATATTTCCCCAACAGGGACCATTAAGAAATAAACAACAAGGAGTAAAAGAGCAAGGTAATAAAACAACGCACAAGACATCATAGCAAGTATGGCACTTAGAAACTAAACCAAACACAACCAGTGTCAGTTTGTTCTAACAGGTTGGAGTGGACAGTAAAATCTCTGAAGACCACCTCGATGTTCGCTGACGACATGCTTCACTGAACTCCTCCGCTTTCATTATATCTGAATATTTGGAAAGTGAGCTCTTGTTTTTAATGATTGCTTGGGAAAAAGAAAATCTTCCATAATAAATGTATTCTGTGGTATTTAGTGAGCTCAAAGAAATCCCTGCTGGATTTGCCAAATCACGCCTGTGCGCTGCAATCATCTGGGAAAGCCTTTGAGCTTTAGTGTGTCCAATTCAATCTGAGTAACCCAACAGCCTCGGCACTGAGACATTAGCCTTTACACGCAGGAGGAGAACAAGGCACGGAGAAAGAATCCACTGAAGAGTTTAGAGAAACTTAAAGAAACATCATTTCGAAGCAGAGTTACGGAGCGTCCACACTACAGCTTCAAAAAAAGCTTGGAGCTGGGCGTGTCTGAAGCTTGGGGATTTTATTCGAGCAACGCGACCAACAACCAATCACATGAATCTCCCGCCCCCGACATACAAAGCAAAAAACCCCGGGGATTTTACGCGAGCAATATATAGATATATATAAAATCCCCAAACAGGCGAAAACCTACCAGTTTCACCCACTGTCTCTTCCACCTCCCTCCATGACTGGTTCCTCCGGTTTGTATCCCGGTAGGTGAAGAGGGTCTGGTCATACAAAACCGGGTGATTTGCTACGGCGATAATTAGTTTCTCCTCCATCTTTTTTTGAAATATAGAAATGAACGGCGGGATATCTCTCCCAGCTTAGACGCGGTTTGATTGGCTAGGGCTTGAGCTGTCAGATTTTCAGAAACGGGATTTGATTGGCTGGCGCTGGCTACTCCGGCGTCTCCGGCGTCAGAAGTTGAACATTGTTCAACTTCTGACGCGGAGACGGAGACGGACCGCTATGCTACCCACAATTCAGTTCGGCGAAAAGCGAGGCAACGTGACGTCACCCCATTCAAAGTGAATGGGCAGACGCGTTGGAAACTGTTTTTGAAGCTGTCAACGCTGTAGTGTGGACGCAGCGTTAGTGAAGGGATGAACACTCAGGATGGAAAAGTGAAGATTGACGATGCACAGACAACTTTCTCACTTTAAAACCGTATACGTTTGATTTGGAAATGTTCCAACAACCCCTTTTGAGCAAGTTGCATAACAAATTGCATCCCTTTTTTCTCATAATCATGTACATGTGGGGTTTATAGTGATCTTGTCTTATACATGTGTGTCTTATTGTAAGATATCAATGCATTTGTTATCAAATTAAACCTGAAAACTAGCAGAAATCTTGCCATTGCTGCAAGTTTACTGTTGATTCTCAGTGGGATAAGCAGCAATGGAAACACTTTATCGTTACATGGGACGTTTTAATGCTCAAACCAACCACATCATCTCCTATAACATTACTATATGTGCAGGTTATCACGCAGAACAGTTTCACAGAGTAACGTACAATCACTGTTCTGTATATATTTGTAAAATCTTGATTTAGTCCCAGATGACTCACCGTAGTTGTAGTTGTTCTTCGTGTAGCTTTTCAAACCCATTTTGACTGTCTTACAGGTGCAGCGATCTACAGAGACACAAACAAATGGATGATGATGGGAAACAGACAGACATATCGATTCTGTTCACACTTCTTAAAGTCCAGAGTTTCATCAGCTTGTTTTAAGTCAAATGGGACGAATGCTAGGCTTTTACGCACTTCCTGTTCCCCTCGTCTCGAAGTCAATGTCCTTTTTGTTTATTTTAGTTTTAATGGAATGATCTCGGAAATAAGGTCTGTGGGTAACACAAGATTACGAGATTTTTTGTTGTTGTAATATATTATTTATTGACATTTGGCAGCAAACAATTACACAGTGTTTTTTCAAGACATTGTAATTGTGCATCTTAAGTTTGTCCGAAAAGATAAAAGATAAAATAAAAACAGTAATTTCTACGAACAATACGAACATTAGGGAGTGATCAGGACTCCACAGTAAAATCATACGTTTTAAAAATAAAATCTGGCCTATGAGGTTTTGCGAAATCAATCCACTTTCTCCATCAAATAGTTCCAGTTTGTGATTGACAGATGATGTTATCCTCTCCATTTTAAGATTAAGAGATTTTAACATTTAGTTTAAGCTAAGCTAATCAGTTGCATGATGTAGCTTCATGTCTAACATACAGATATGGGAGCGATATATCATTTAACTCTCAGCAAGAACACAAATGTGGATTTCCCAACAACAAACTATTAATTGAACTCTCAGTCCTCTAAAGACTAAATCCTTCTAAGGAGAGGAGCCTTTAAGCTTTTAAACAGACGTTACCTCCATCTGGTCCTCTGCAGTGGAGTTTACTGGAGTCCATTGGAAAGTCTGGACTGGACTCTGTCGAAAGATCAAACCCAGGAAACATCAGCTCTTTAGAAAAGTAGAACTCGACTGTGTTCAGATGAGGTATGAATATAATGAATACATGTTTTCTGCAAAACTGGCGCAAACTTTGTGTTTTATGGAGATTCTGAGATTCTTGGTGGTATATTCGGTTTTTTCCACACAAAGCACTTGTGTTTAACCTGATCCACCTAGTATCTATTCAACGAGAGAACACGATACGCTAACTTCTTGCAAATCTTGGGTAAAAAATAGATGGAATGTCAGCCTCACCTGGGTTACACCTGGCTGGGTCCTGGTAGAAAGGATCTGCAGAGACAGAGAGAAATGGTGTCAGAAATCACGTACAGAATAACAACATATATTGATAGCTGTTTTACCCACACACATATTGGTCATTAGCTGTTGTTAGAGCCCTACAATTATATTCTGTCAACGTTTCCATCAACAACATTTCTTTTGATGGCTTAAATATTCATCAAGTATTCATCAAGTATTCATCAAGTATTCATCATGTCTTCATCATGTCTTCATCATGTCTTCATCATGTCTTCACCATGTCTTCATCATGTCTTCACCATGTCTTCATCATGTCTTCATCATGTCTTCACCATGTCTTCATCATGTCTTCATCATGTCTTCATCATGTCTTCATCAAGTAATCATCATGTCTTCATCATGTCTTCATCATGTCTTCATCATGTCTTCACCATGTCTTCATCATGTCTTCACCATGACCCTGAGTCTTCAGAGGGTTAATTTTATTCTAACATGCAACTTTCACAAAACCTTATTTAGCATTTTCATTGATATACTTTAAAGTTCTTGCAGATGGAACCAATTCTTAATGACAAAACCAGATAAACAGTGATTTCCTCCGGTGGTTCTGGGCGATAGATATGAACGGTGATGACATGGCAAAATATGTCAATCCCACAAAGCATAAACATATGGAGAGACAGTGCAGCTAGCATTTAAGATAAGATAATAACACAAGAAGTACTTTATTGATGCCAAGTTGGGAAATGTTTAACTCCAAAGCCAAGGCAGCGGCACACAGCCAACGGCAAGGAAAGTGTGTGTAAAAGTGTATATTTTAATGTGGTCAAAATAACTGAAAATCATGCCAATCTACTGTTTTCATTGCGGGATAGCCTATATATAGTCTTTTTGCTGCTTTACTTCTCATCTGCAGGGACTACTTTTAGTTGGGTTTCATTTCGTGAGCACTTTTGGGAATGAATAGAGAACATCTAATCTAGTGTGAGCAGAAACCGAGCTCTTGGCAGCGCTCTCTGTGTCACAGTGACTTCAAATTCAACATCAAGTTAGCGAACAGTTTAGACACAGAGACTTTGGGTTTCTGTTGTTAAGGTCAGAGATGGCAGAAGTACACACATCCTTCCTCAAGTAGAAGTACACACATCCTTTCCTCAAGTAGAAGTACACACATCCTTTCCTCAAGTAGAAGTACACACATCCTTTCCTCAAGTAGAAGTACACACATCCTTTCCTCAAGTAGAAGTACACACATCCTTTCCTCAAGTAGAAGTACACACATCCTTTCCTCAAGTAGAAGTACACACATCCTTTCCTCAAGTAGAAGTACAGATACTCGTGTTTAAAGATACTCTGGTGAAAGTACTGACTAAACTTCTTTACTCAAGTGAAAGTAAAGAGCTTTGAAATGTACTTCAGTAAAAAGTACCCATAACTAGCAGCTGCTTTAAAGAGTACCTGACCTCCCTTTATATTAATAGAACAATAATGTCATTGTTAGCTAATGAATGTTTCCATGCTGAACAACGGCAACATGACAACGTTTCCATTGGTCCCTCTTCTTTAGAGAAGACCAGGAAATGATGGATACACGGATCGTGTTCAAATCAATAGACACGCAATGACTCTAAAGAATAATGATCACGCCACCAAACACACATTCAGACTAAAGGAACCAGCTGTTTGGGAAATGAGAGAAGTAGAAAGTTCAGGTATTTGAGTTCAACATGTAAGAAGTAGAAAGTACAGGTATTTGTGTTCAACATGTAAGAAGTAGAAAGTACAGGTATTTGAGTTCAACATGTAAGAAGTAGAAAGTACATGTATTTGGGTTCAACATGTAAGAAGTAGAAAGTACAGGTATTTGGGTTCAACATGTAAGAAGTAGAAAGTACAGGTATTTGAGTTCAACATGTAAGAAGTAGAAAGTACATGTATTTGTGTTCAACATGAGAGAAGTAGAAAGTACAGGTATTTGTGTTCAACATGTAAGAAGTAGAAAGTACAGGTATTTGGGTTCAACATGTGAGAAGTAGAAAGTACAGGTATTTGAGTTCAACATGTAAGAAGTAGAAAGTACAGGTATTTGTGTTCAACATGTAAGAAGTAGAAAGTACAGGTATTTGGGTTCAACATGTAAGAAGTAGAAAGTACATGTATTTGGGTTCAACATGTAAGAAGTAGAAAGTACAGGTATTTGTGTTCAACATGTAAGAAGTAGAAAGTACAGGTATTTGGGTTCAACATGTAAGAAGTAGAAAGTACAGGTATTTGGGTTCAACATGTAAGAAGTAGAAAGTACAGGTATTTGTGTTCAACATGTAAGAAGTAGAAAGTACAGGTATTTGGGTTCAACATGTAAGAAGTATAAAGTACAGGTATTTGTGTTCAACATGTGAGAAGTAGAAAGTACAGGTATTTGAGTTCAACATGTAAGAAGTAGAAAGTACAGGTATTTGGGTTCAACATGTAAGAAGTAGAAAGTACAGGTATTTGATTTTTTTGTGAGTGGTGCCTAAGTTGATTACATATTATCAAATGGAATAATTCAATGTATATATATGACAGTGCCATAGCTAAATGTGTTAGGTGGCGTCTAAAGGTGTGTTTTGCTCCGCTCTCCGGTCCCTCACAGCGGGCAGAGCTGCAGGTGCTGATCTCTCTCTCTCGCGTCCGGTTATACTTCACTCGTGTTTATGTCCAAATCCATCAGATCTAGTTCTAGCCAATGATATGGCTGCTGCCCTTCCCTACACGCAGATCACGCAAAACCTCATCTTAGGCCCAAATGTGGCGCAAATGAGCTCCGCAGCCGTTGCGAGGTTCCGGCGCTAACAGTTCATGAGGGCTGCCCCGCCCCCTGTCAACACTCGCGACACATGGCCAGCCTAAACAACAATAAGCGCTGCTTGGCAACCGTGTGTGGCGGCAAAGTGCAGACATTTTGACTGGAGAGATTTAGTTTTGCCGGTATTCAACATATTTCACCAGTCATAGTCCGGTAATTATTTACACTCCAAGAAGAGTCCTACTCAACAGACATGGCGTCAAAAAGGAGTAATGTGTGGAAATATTTCGACCAGGTTAGTGAGTGCGGTGTAGAGGTCAAACTATGCCAAATTAAACTTATATATACATGCTATACCTTGCTATACCCGCAACCTCCGTTCCAGCTGAGAGGGTCTTCTCTACAGCTGGGCTGATTGTGAATCGCCTCCACACATGAAAGCTGTAGGCCTATAGCTGTCAAACTGTGATCACCAGTTCAATACATTTGACAAATTCGACTTGATTTCTACACTTATTTGAACGTGTATGTATTTATTTCGAAAAAATGATTGAAAAAAAATTGGGTACAAAAAATTCTGAAAAAAAAAATTCTGAAAATATTTTTTTACCCAATTTTTTTTTTATAGGATATGTACATTTCGGTTAACCGTTTTTTGGGGGGTCGAATATTCGAATATACATTTGCTTTCAAATTCCCATCCCTACTCTGAACCTCAACAAATCAAGAAATCACGGCGAGGGAAAATCCCCAAACCCTGCTGATATGTGGGCGAATCGTTATGGAGGTCAAGGGGATTGAGATGACTTGCTGGTCTCAGGCCTGTTTAAAGAAGCGAGGACAGTGAGGGTTTTATTCAGTGTAAAAGGAGTGGGCCGACTGCATCAAGGAGCTCTTTGAGAGAGTCAGTGGGAGTGAAGTCGAGGGGAAATGACTCACGAAACTCTGCTGAGAGTAGAAACATGTCAGAGATCTACGATAGGGTTCATAAAGCAGGCAGAACGGCTTCCTGATGGGCCAGGTCTTTCACGTAGAGAGGGGAATATAGAGACACAGAAGAATTTTCAATTCTGAGGTGTTCACAGGAGAAAGTGATAGAGTTTATAACATTACAGAAGTTAGGGTTAGAGTTTGCCCCGTACCATTGTACTTAAGAGGTGGATCTCCAGTGCTCAGACTGGCCAACAGTGGCAGAGAAGCACGGCCTCGTAATATTTAGTGCAAGGTGCTGTTCGAATAAACCTGCCCCCACAAAATGCAGGGAAACCACACCTAAACTGTAGTAGTGGCTCATTACTTTCCCTTCATTTTCAATATTCAGTAAGGCAAGGCAATCTATTTGTATAGCACAATTCATACAGTAATGCAATTCAAAGTGCTTTACAGGATCAAACAGAGAAAACACAATACATTGAGAAGAGATACAAAATACACAAAATAATTAATTAAAAGAAAGAAAACCATGTTTAACAGTTCGAAAATTAGAACATTTAAATTTGAAAAGCCATATTAAAAAGAAATGTTTTTAGACCTGATTTAAATGATTCTAAAGTGCTAGCCATTCTCAGAAGTTCTGGGAGTTTGTTCCGCATTAGGAGCATAGATGCAGAAGGCTGCTTTCCCACGCTTTGATCTCACAAATGGAACAGTGAGCTGGACTGAAGACCTAAGGGGTCTGCTGGGTTCGTACCGCTGAAGGAGGTCCTTGATATATTTGGGTCCTAGCCCATTTAGTGCTTTATATGTGTGCAATAACATCTTAAAATCAATGATATCACTCATTGGAAGCCAATGCAGCGATCTCAGCACTGGAGTGATGTGATCTGTTTTCTTTGTCCGGGTTAAGACTCTGGCAGCAGCATTTTGAATTAGTTGGAGTTTACGGAGTGATTTTTTTGTGAGGCCTGTGAAGATGCTGTTGCAGTAGTCAAGCTTGCTAAAAACAAATGCATGGACAAGTTTTTAAGGTCTTGCTTGGACATAAGGTCTTTAATACGCAAGATATTTTTTAGATGGTAGTCGGCTGATCTGTTGATTGCCCTGTTGTGGCTGTTAAAATTGAGGTCAGAGTCTAAAATGATACCTACGTTTCTTGCTTGACTTTTCGGTTCGAGTAATAGTGATTCCAGGTGTGCAGAGACTTTAATTCTTTCTTCTTTGGTTCCAAAAACAATTACTTCGTTTTTTTTTGTGTTGAGCTGTAAGAAATTACGGCACATCCAGTCATGTATTTGTTTTAGACATGTGATCAATAAATCAGTAGGACCGTATTCATCTATGGAAAGTGATATGTAGATTTGGGTGTCATCCGCGTAATTATGATAAGAAATGTTGTTATTTCTAATTATTTGAGCAAGTGGCAGCATGTACAAATTGAATAGAAGGGGCCCGAGGATCGACCCCTGGGGAACTCCACAAGTCATTTTGGTTCTGTCCGATGTACAGCTACCAATTGAAACAAAATACTCTCGGTTTTCAACATAGGATGTAAACCATTTTAGGACAGTGCCAGACAGACCCACCAGTAGATCTTCAAAAACCTCCCGATACTGCTTGTTGTGTCTTTCTGTCTCTCAAAGTGAAACTAGCATTTTGGCTAATTCGAGTACTTTTACATGTTTTTAATATGTTGATTAATGTACACTGTCCCTTGTTTTAAATAAATCAATTCAATTCAATTCAAACATGTCCGTTATGTTCTCAAAGTCAAAGTCAAAGTGTCAGGATTCTCTTATGTTAGTTTTGTATGTTTTGGGTGTTTGATGTCATGTTTTCCTCCCTGGGTATTGTCTGGTCCTTTTCCCTGTGTGTTTTCCTCCCGTCGTTAGTTCCCTGGTGTGTCTCGTTATCCGATTGTGTTCACCTGTGGCCCTTGTGTTTCTCCTCCCCTGCCCGGCTGTTTCTCGTCTTGTGATTACCCCTCCCTGTATTTAGTCTTGTCTCTTCCTGTGTTCAGTGTTGGTGCTTCTTTCGTTGTGACTGAGTTCACCGGTGAGTGTTCTGTTTTGTCTGTTGAAATAGTTATCCTTGAAATAAAGGTTTGTTCACTGTAATCTGCATTTGGGTCCTGCTTGCTGCACACACCGTGACAGAAAGCACCAACCAACGATATGGGCCCAGCAGATCCGTTTGAGCAGGAACTATTGGATTATACCTTTTCTTTGTCTGACTGCGCTCATCGATGGATAGGAGCGGTCAGGGTTCAGCAGCGAGATGCTGCTCTGGCAGATGCAGTCCACCTTACGCTGAGGAATCAAGAGTTGGTTAAATTCTTACCGGCCTGGCTTTTGGATTACCTCACGGTTTGTTTTCCCGATCCTGATAGACCCAGGTCTCCAGATTCCCTTTTTGATACCACACGCATCGGTGTGGTCCGTCTGGCGTCAGCCCCTGCTTCTCACCCAGTGTTTGCTACAGTCCAGGAGCCATTCGCTGGTACTCGTCTGGCTTTTGGAGGTCCACGGAGCCTCCAAACGGCTCCTAAGAGGAGTCGCAAGGCCAGGTTAGCAGCACGAGCCCAAAGGGCCTTGGTTCCGGACCCAGTTTGGGCCCCAGCAGCCATGGTTCCAGACCCAGTTTGGGCCCCAGCAGCCATGGTTCCGGCCCCAGTTCTGGCCCAAGCAGCCATGGTTCCAGACCTAGTTCTGGCCCCAGCAGCCATGGTTCCAGACTTAGCTCTGGCCCCAGCTGCCATAGTCCCATCTCTGGTCCCTTCTCTAGTCCCTTCTCGAGTCCCTTCTCTAGTCCCTTCTCTTGTCCCTTCTCTGGTCCCTACCCAAGTGTCGTTGGAGGTTCCGCTGGGGGTCCTGCCAACTCTTTGTCTTGTCCCGTTGGAGGCCCCGCCGACTACTCTCCTGCCGGGGGTCCTGCCAACCCAGTGTCCTGTGCCGTTGGAGGCCCCGCCGACTACTCTCCTGCCGGGGGTCCTGCCAACTCTATGTCCTGTGCCGTTGGAGGCCCCGCCGACTACTCTCCTGCCGGGGGTCCTGCCAACCCCGTGTCCTGTGCCGTTGGAGGCCCCGCCGACTACTCTTCTGCCGGGGGTCCTGCCAACCCAGTGTCCTGTGCCGTTGGAGGCCCCGCCGACTACTCTGCTGCCGGGGGTCCTATCAACCCAGTGTCCTGTGCCGTTGGAGGCCCCGCCGACTACTCTTCTGCCGGGGGTCCTGCCAACCCTGTGTCCTGTCCCGTTGGAGGTCCCGCAGACTGCTCTTCTGCCGGGGGTCCTGCCAACTCCATGTCCTGAGCCGTTGGAGGTCCCGCAGACTGCTCTTCTGCCGGGGGTCCTGCCAACGCCATGTCCTGAGCCGTTGGAGGTCCCGCAGACTGCTCTTCTGCCGGGGGTCCTGCCAACCCCATGTCCTGAGCCTTTGGAGGTCCCGCAGACTGCTCTTCTGCTGGGAGTCCTGCCAATCCCATGTCTTGTTCCGGTGGAGGTCCTGCCGTTACCTGTCTCGCCGGGGGTCCTGCCAACTCCTGGTCCTCTTCCGTGGGGGATCCTGCCAAAGCCTGTCCCACCGACACCGGGTCCTGCCCGGCCTCCGGAGCTGTCCCGTCAGCGCCTTCCTGCCCGGCCTCCGGAGCTGTCCCGTCAGCGCCTTCCTGCCCGGCCTCCGGAGCTGTCCCGTCAGCGCCTTCCTGCCCAGCCTCCGGAGCTGTCCGGTCTTCGCCCTCGAGCCCGGCCCCCTGGGAACCGTGGTCTTCGGCCTCGAGCCCGGCCCCTTGAGAGCCGCGGTCTTCGCCCTCGAGCCCGGCCCCCTGAGAGCCGTGGTCTTCGCCCTCGAGCCCGGCCCCCTGAGAGCCGTGGTCTTCGCCCTCGAGCCCGGCCCCCCTGAGTGCTGCGGTCTTCGCCCTCGAGCCCGGCCCCCTGAGAGCCGCGGACTTCACCCTCATGCTCGGCCCCCCTGACTCTTCCTTGGTCTCTGCCTTGCCCCCGGGCCGTCCGCCCGAGACCCCCTCCTTGGTCTCTGCCTTGCCCCCGGGCCGTCCCGCCCGAGATCTCCACCCTGGACTTGGCCTTGCCCCCGGGCGTCCGCCCGAGATCCCTTCAGGGCCCGTCCTCCAGACCCCCTCCACCCACCCTGGTGCGCCTAGTGTTGTGTCCCGCTCCAGACCCCCTCCACCCACCCTGGTGCGCCTAGTGTTGTGTCCCGCCTCCAGACCCCCTCCACCCTCCCCTGGTGCGTCTAGTGTTGTGTCCCGCCTCCGGACCCCCTCCACCCACCCTGCTTGGGGTTTTGGACTTTTGTGGTTCTTTGGGACGTCTAGAATCCGTCCCTTGAGGGGGGGGTTCTGTCAGGATTCTCTTATGTTAGTTTTGTATGTTTTTGGGTGTTTGATGTCATGTTTTCCTCCCTGGGTATTGTCTGGTCCTTTTCCCTGTGTGTTTTTCCTCCGTCGTTAGTTCCCTGGTGTGTCTCGTTATCCGATTGTGTTCACCTGTGGCCCTTGTGTTTCTCCTCCCCTGCCCGGCTGTTTCTCGTCTTGTGATTACCCCTCCCTGTATTTAGTCTTGTCTCTTCCTGTGTTCAGTGTTGGTGCTTCTTTCGTTGTGACTGAGTTCACCGGTGAGTGTTCTGTTTTGTCTGTTGAAATAGTTATCCTTGAAATAAAGGTTTGTTCACTGTAATCTGCATTTGGGTCCTGCTTGCTGCACACACCGTGACACAAAGGTCTTGAAATGTCTTACTGTGTCCTTCCAAAACTCAAATATATCTACTTCATCCACTTTAATATGATATAAAATAGTAAAAGAACAGGAAATATACATATTTGAGAGGCTGAAAAACATTTCTGGGCATTTTTGCATTAAGATTTATATATATATATGAATTGGTTAATTATAGATTAATTGTCAGAAAGTTACCAGTTATTTTTCTGTTTGTCGACTAATTCGTTATCATCTCGACTTTGGAGACACATCTCAGTCTTAAATATAACATCCTTGATGAACGTATATGTACCTGGCCCCTCTGCCTTCACGATGGCCTCGGGGGAGATGCAGACCCCCCGGTCGTACAGCGGCAGCTCGCTGCAGCTCAGGCTGTCGGGCCAGCTGTGGTTGTATCTCTTCATCACGGGCTCACAGCCGGTCTTCGCCCGCTCACACACGGCCTTGCAGGGTTTGATGGGCTCGTGCTGGAAGTCGATGGTGCAGATGGGAGCGTACATCGCACAGAGGAAGAAGAGCAGGTCCTGGCTGCAGCCCGTACCTGAACACAGAGAGGAGCGTTACCAAACTAGTTAAAGGTCACCTATCATGCAAAATCCACTTCTTCATGTCTCTTCTACATCAACATGTGTCCCCTCTTCTTCATGTCTCTTCTACATCAACATGTGTCCCCTCTTCTTCATGTCTCTTCTACATCAACATGTGTCCCCTCTGTGGAAAGAGACTCTGGAAGTCTGAGCTGATCAGATTTTGGCCCCTTTATGATGTCATAACGATGTGTTGGCTTGTGTAACCATTAGCCAATCAGCAACCAAGGTAACCCCCCCCCCCCCTTATCACCTGAATCTCCTCCTAGAGCTCCATTGAGTTCTTTGTAATCTTTATAACCCTAATCCATGTGATGCAAATCCACGCGTCATGCAACAGTTTTTATCCTGGTTGATGCAAAGAAAACCATTTCCCATAACTACTGAAAGAGAAGCTTGTCCTAAAGGACACCAGTAACTCGGATTCTTGAGAAAAACCCACAAAAAAACGTTATGTATTAATGGAAATGCATAAAGGATGAGCTTGACCCGAAACAGGATCCTGTCTGACGAAAGGTTTATTGTTATATTGCAGAAATATCAGTTGTGCTTTCTCTCGACATGGTTCAATCTGAAACTATAAAAATGTACCCTGAGGAGCCAATGGTTAGGGTGCCTTTTTCTGTAAGACAACTATAATACAGTAAATGAGGGTTAGGCTAACCTCAACCCAAGTCATACAACAATGTTTTTCCTGGTTTATGCAAAGGAAAATACTTTCAATTCAAATCAACATCATCTTCTCAGAGAAAAGATGTATCTGTTTTTATGAAAATATCTCTCATGGAAATGCATCACAAGTCTCCTTTAATTATATATAAGGTCACTGTTCATTTGTACATCTTGGGTTGTTTTTCTCGCAGTTTGAATACACAGGCTGGCTAATTATCATACAGATGTTACCGGTTATAATTATCATGTCTTGTGTCCCTTTAGTTTCCTGCTCCTCTGTATACATGGCTTTTGGAGAGACAGTCAGACCTTTGATCAAAGGCTGCTGCAAACCTCCGCCTTTCCAGCTGGAAATTAGGTTCTGTTAAACGCTTCAACTCTTTATTAAAAAACACAATCTCCGCTACAGAAAGGATGAAGACGACCACAAAGTAGTACTTGTCTGATGAAAAGTGCTTTTTTTTCAACGTGGTGCAGCCTTGTTTCCATCTGAGCTATAAAAGCTCGACCCTGAGGGAGCAGAATGGTTCAGCTCTTTTTTATCTGCAGGGAAACATAAACTATAATAATACTTCAGATGTTTCCTTTTCCGTTGTCGGACATTTTTGGGGAAACCCTGTGTTTCTTTAGGCCTCTGCTGCATGTTTCCCAGGGCAGCGGTTGACTGACATTGGAGAGAGGACTCCCTTCTTACATCAGCGAGGGAACGGTGCGTTCAGGGACATGTGGATAACCTGCAGAGAGTACACACATCCTTTACTCAAGTAGAAGTACACATACTCGTGTTTAAAAATACTCTGGTGAAAGTAGAAGTACTGACCAAACTTCTTTACTCAAGTCAAAGTAAAGAGGGCTTTGAAATGTACTTCAGTAAAAAGTACCCATAACTAGCAGCTGTTTTAAAGAGTACCTGACCTCCCTTTATATTAATAGAACAATAATAATGTCATTGTTAGCTAATGAATGTTTCCATGCTGAACAACGGCAACATGACAACGTTTCCATTGGTCCCTCTTCTTTAGAGAAGACCAGGAAATGATGGATACACGGATCGTGTTCAAATCAATAGGCACGCAATGACTCTAAAGAATAATGATCACGCCACCAAACACACATTCAGACTAAAGGAACCAGCTGTTTGGGAAATGAGAGAAGTAGAAAGTACAGGTATTTGGGTTCAACATGTAAGAAGTAGAAAGTACAGGTATTTGGGTTCAACATGTAAGAAGTAGAAAGTACAGGTATTTGAGTTCAACATGTAAGAAGTAGAAAGTACAGGTATTTGGGTTCAACATGTAAGAAGTAGAAAGTACAGGTATTTGGGTTCAACATGTAAGAAGTAGAAAGTACAGGTATTTGTGTTCAACATGTAAGAAGTAGAAAGTACAGGTATTTGGGTTCAACATGTAAGAAGTAGAAAGTACAGGTATTTGGGTTCAACATGTGAGAAGTAGAAAGTACAGGTATTTGTGTTCAACATGTAAGAAGTAGAAAGTACAGGTATTTGGGTTCAACATGTAAGAAGTAGAAAGTACAGGTATTTGTGTTCAAAATGTAAGAAGTAGAAAGTACAGGTATTTGTGTTCAACATGTAAGAAGTAGAAAGTACAGGTATTTGTGTTCAACATGTAAGAAGTAGAAAGTACAGGTATTTGGGTTCAACATGTAAGAAGTAGAAAGTACAGGTATTTGAGTTCAACATGTAAGAAGTAGAAAGTACAGGTATTTGAGTTCAACATGTAAGAAGTAGAAAGTACAGGTATTTGAGTTCAACATGTAAGAAGTAGAAAGTACAGGTATTTGGGTTCAAAATGTAAGAAGTAGAAAGTACAGGTATTTGGGTTCAACATGTAAGAAGTAGAAAGTACAGGTATTTGTGTTCAACATGTAAGAAGTAGAAAGTACAGGTATTTGGGTTCAACATGTAAGAAGTAGAAAGTACAGGTATTTGGGTTCAACATGTAAGAAGTAGAAAGTACAGGTATTTGGGTTCAACATGTAAGAAGTAGAAAGTACAGGTATTTGATGTTCAACATGTAAGAAGTAGAAAGTACAGGTATTTGTGTTCAACATGTGAAGAAGTAGAAAGTACAGGTATTTGTGTTCAACATGTGAGAAGTAGAAAGTACAGGTATTTGAGTTCAACCTGTAAGAAGTAGAAAGTACAGGTATTTGAGTTCAACATGTAAGAAGTAGAAAGTACAGGTATTTGTGTTCAACATGTAAGAAGTAGAAAGTACAGGTATTTGTGTTCAACATGTAAGAAGTAGAAAGTACAGGTATTTGGGTTCAACATGTAAGAAGTAGAAAGTACAGGTATTTGTGTTCAAAATGTGAGAAGTAGAAAGTACAGGTATTTGGGTTCAACATGTAAGAAGTAGAAAGTACAGGTATTTGGGTTCAACATGTAAGAAGTAGAAAGTACAGGTATTTGGGTTCAACATGTGAGAAGTAGAAAGTACAGGTATTTGTGTTCAACATGTAAGAAGTAGAAAGTACAGGTATTTGTGTTCAACATGTAAGAAGTAGAAAGTACAGGTATTTGTGTTCAAAATGTAAGAAGTAGAAAGTACAGGTATTTGGGTTCAACATGTAAGAAGTAGAAAGTACAGGTGTTTGGGTTCAAGATGTAAGAAGTAGAAAGTACAGGTATTTGTGTTCAACATGTAAGAAGTAGAAAGTACAGGTATTTGAGTTCAACATGTAAGAAGTAGAAAGTACAGGTATTTGTGTTCAAAATGTAAGAAATAGAAAGTACAGGTATTTGAGTTCAACATGTAAGAAGTAGAAAGTACAGGTATTTGAGTTCAACATGTAAGAAGTAGAAAGTACAGGTATTTGAGTTCAACATGTAAGAAGTAGAAAGTACAGGTATTTGGGTTCAAAATGTAAGAAATAGAAAGTACAGGTATTTGAGTTCAACATGTAAGAAGTAGAAAGTACAGGTATTTGAGTTCAACATGTAAGAAGTAGAAAGTTCAGGTATTTGTGTTCAACATGTAAGAAGTAGAAAGTACAGGTATTTGTGTTCAAAATGTAAGAAGTAGAAAGTACAGGTATTTGTGTTCAAAATGTAAGAAATAGAAAGTACAGGTATTTGTGTTCAACATGTAAGAAGTAGAAAGTACAGGTATTTGTGTTCAACATGTAAGAAGTAGAAAGTACAGGTATTTGTGTTCAACATGTAAGAAGTAGAAAGTACAGGTATTTGTGTTCAAAATGTAAGAAATAGAAAGTACAGGTATTTGTGTTCAACATGTAAGAAGTAGAAAGTACAGGTATTTGTGTTCAAAATGTAAGAAATAGAAAGTACAGGTATTTGTGTTCAAAATGTAAGAAGTAGAAAGTACAGGTATTTGTGTTCAAAATGTAAGAAATAGAAAGTACAGGTATTTGTGTTCAACATGTAAGAAGTAGAAAGTACAGGTATTTGAGTTCAACATGTAAGAAGTAGAAAGTACAGGTATTTGTGTTCAACATGTAAGAAGTAGAAAGTACAGGTATTTGTGTTCAACATGTAAGAAGTAGAAAGTACAGGTATTTGTGTTCAAAATGTAAGAAGTAGAAAGTACAGGTATTTGTGTTCAACATGTAAGAAGTAGAAAGTACAGGTATTTGTGTTCAAAATGTAAGAAGTCAAAGTAAAAAGTGGTCAGAAAAATAAGTAGTGGAGTAAAGTACTGATACCAGAAACATTAAGTACAGTAACAAAGTATTTGGACTCCACTGCTTCCCTCCTCTGGTAACACTGGATTTGAAACGCTTCACACATGACGACCAGAGCAGGTTTTTCCCTGCAGAGCTTTGGCTCCACAATGGACTCTCAGAAAGTCTCAGAAAGTGAACTTCTGACCTGGATCTGCCTCCTCGTCTCTGCTCTTTCATTAGGAAACATTTTCTGGTTTTAAGCTCGTTGCCTTTCCACGTTCAGCTCCATTCCTCCGACCTCAGCTGAGCTGCAGCTCCAGCCAACACCTCAATGTATTTATAGAAGACAGATGTGTGTGCATGGAATATTATAGAAGTTAATAAGCTCGTCCACATGCCCTTAGGTTTGATTCCTCTTGTATGGATCCCTTTTAAATAGCTCCAAAAACATACACCACTGACTTTTACATTGAAAGTTAAAGACAGCTAACTCACTTCATAGAATATGTTTTTTAATTTGTATTGTACAATGCCATGCCTTTTGTTAATGTTTGTAGCTGCAATGAAACTTTCTAGAAGAAATACACACTGATATTTGAACAGTTATTCACATGCATAACGAATTAAACCAAAATCAGACATATCATAAAGTGTATGCGTTGGCTAATTAGTGTCTGAAATGGGAAACTTTAAAAGAAAGACACAGAGGATTAAGAATAAAATACAAAGAAACCTTTGCTCTGAGGCCAGAAACTAAACTAGCAACACATGTTTAGATATATAACACATATAAAGATGTGAAAGGTTTGGTTTAAAACATCTTAGAAAAGGATGCAACTATTGAAATCTGACTGGTAGTTTGATAAGGAAGAAGACTAAGGTTGCGTTCCAATAGTCCATTTAGCTCAGGAACCTTCCTAACGGAGTGAACTGACTCCGTCCCTCAGTGGCAGCCATGATAAGTGCCGTTTGAATTCTCTAGATGAAAGGAAAGGAGGTTTCAAACTTCCTTTATAACCTCCTTTAGCTTAGGAACCACTGGACCTCCCTCACCGAAAGGAGAGGAGAAAATGCTGCCCCACAATGCATTGCAGCCGCAGCATTTGCCGTCACTCAACAGTCGGCCGTTCACGGAAACAAACGATTATGACGGAGAAATTATATCATGAAAGTTACGGTGCTTATTAAGCATTTTAAAACGTATGTGGTAAGTTGCCAAAGTGCTTTGTTCTGAACGTTCATCAGTATTATAATCAAAAAGAGAAATATGAACGTTAGTTTTTACTGAAATGATCAAATAAAGTCAACATTTCACAGTCTTTACTGAGCTGTGTGGAGTTTGTTCAACTTTTAAAAGATGTTTGAATGGTGATATACACAGTGATAGATGTTAAGGACTAACGTTTATAATAAATACATCTGTATTGATTTTAAGATCTTTTCATCAATCATACGTATTGGGATCATTTGTATTAATGTGGACCGGAGGGAGAGGGTGACGAGCAGAAGTTTCACTTTCCTTTTTCATTTAAATTCCAACTTTGATCATGAAGAATATGTTTCTCTGTTGTCCCCGTTCATAAAGCATAAAGCAACAGCATCAGAGCACGGTGCAGAGTCTCTAGATGAGTTTACAGTAGTCCCTCGTTCTTATTGAACATCCATGTTGTAGTCCGCTGTATAGAAAACTGTAGTTTCCATAGTTTCCCCACAGCAGCAGACGCACAAAATGACGTCCGCTGGCGCATCAGAAACACGTCGGATAGTGAAAGTGCAGTCGATTCTCTAAAGTACCGCAGTCTCTTCTCCTAAGTCCTTTTGAATTCTCCTATCCACTATCCCTTAACCCCGTGACCTTTCACTCAGAGGTCAAGGAATAGGAGATAGGGTTAGACGATAGGAATAGACGATAGGGATAGACGATAGGGATAGACGGTAGGGATAGACGGTAGGGATAGACGATAGGGATAGACGATAGGGATAGACGGTAGGGATAGACGGTAGGGATAGACGATAGGAATAGACGATAGGAATAGACGGTAGGGATAGACGATAGGAATAGACGATAGGGATAGACGATAGGGATAGACGATAGGGATAGACGATAGGGATAGACGATAGGGATAGACGATAGGGATAGACGGTAGGGATAGACGGTAGGGATAGACGGTAGGGATAGACGATAGGGATAGACGATAGGGATAGACGGTAGGGATAGACGGTAGGGAGAGACGATAGGAATAGACGATAGGGATAGACGGTAGGGATAGACGGTAGGAATAGACGGTAGGGATAGACGGTAGGGATAGACGATAGGGATAGACGATAGGGATAGACGATAGGGATAGACGGTAGGGATAGACGGTAGGGATAGACGGTAGGGATAGACGATAGGGATAGACGGTAGGGATAGACGGTAGGGATAGACGGTAGGGATAGACAGTAGGGATAGACAGTAGGGATAGACGGTAGGGATAGACGATAGGGATAGACGATAGGGATAGACGATAGGGATAGACGATAGGAGCTGATTTTTGGACTATTCGACCGCAACCTAAGAGCCTCAAGGTCGGATCAACAGCCATTACTTGCACTGAAAATCCCAAATCTCTGGACTATTTTTGAGAGTTTCATCTGTTATTGGTCTGAAAAGAGTTCCTTCCAGAAAAATACCACAAGTCTGCAGAGAGCCTTAAAAACACTTAATATGATTATTATTAGAAACGTTTTCATTAATAAAAGTAAAAAGAGGAGGTGTGATGAAGGTATTAAAGGTGAAATATTGTCACCTCCACCATTAACCATTAACCCTTCATGCAGGCTTGATTAAATCACAAGGTCATATAGTAATTGTTTTATTTTTTGGTTTCTATCATTTTAAGGAGTTATGCATCTTCACTCTGCAGAGGACACCATGCATCAAAGGCATAAAAGGCATTTAATTAACACATAATAACTTTGAATGACTTCCAATCACTGGGTTATAATTTGATGCCATGTCAAAAAGCTCACGTTTGTCCCTGAAACCGTCACAAATGCTGTAGTTCAGGGGTTTTCAAAGTGTGGGAAGGTGAGCCTCCCCTCAGACAACAGCCGCGCCCCCCCTCCCAAATATTATTATTATTATTGTTGTTGTTGCTATAATGCCGGGGTATTCAATTGCATTTCAAAGAGGTCCAGTAAGAGAACATGTCATTAAATGCTCTGTTTTCGCTGTCTACCTTCCGCCATTTGAAATGACTCCGCGTGTTTCTCTCTTCTTGTCTCTGTGTGTGTGTGTGTGTGTGTGTGTGTGTCTCTGTGTGTGTGTGTGTGTGTGTGTGTGTGTGTGTGTGTGTGTGTGTGTTTGAATCTATCGTGCTGACTCACCGACTGCACCCATTTGATTGGCTGAGTAACGTCACCTCCTTAAAACATTAAACAATAACTTTTTTAAACCTTTTTATCTTTAATAACTTTTTTAACATTTCCAACATCGTGGATGAATCCTTATTTGCTCCCGGCAACACACTGAACGTCAACTTTGCCTCCTTGTTACACTCAGCCCTACTTTAGTGGGAACATTGAGTCTGCGTCTTTGAAGCACACAGGAATAAACGCAGATCCTCCTCTGGCTGCAGCCTTGACCGGCACTTGCTTTTGATCAAAGTCAATGCGGAAAACCCGCACTCACACAGGTAGGTGGAGGTGAAGGGAATGAGCACTTTGACAGCCTTTTTGGCGAGGTGGGGGAACTCGCTCTCCACAGGTAGGTGGAGGGGAAGGGAATGAGCACTTTGACAGCCTTTTTGGCGAGGTGGGGGGACTCGCTCTCCACAGGTAGGTGGAGGGGAAGGGAAGGAGCACTTTGACAGCCTTTTTGGCGAGGTGGGGGAACTCGCTCTCCACAGGTAGGTGGAGGGGAAGGGAATGAGCACTTTGACAGCCTTTTTGGCGAGGTGGGGGAACTCGCTCTCCACAGGTAGGTGGAGGGGAAGGGAATGAGCACTTTGACAGCCTTTTTGGCGAGGTGGGGGAACTCGCTCTCCACAGGTAGGTGGAGGGGAAAGGAAGGAGCACTTTGACAGCCTTTTTGGCGAGGTGGGGGAACTCGCTCTCCACAGGTAGGTGGAGGGGAAAGGAAGGAGCACTTTGACAGCCTTTTTGGCGAGGTGGGGGAACTCGCTCTCCACAGGTAGGTGGAGGGGAAGGGAAGGAGCACTTTGACAGCCTTTTTGGCGAGGTGGGGGAACTCGCTCTCCACAGGTAGGTGGAGGGGAAGGGAAGGAGCACTTTGACAGCCTTTTTGGCGAGGTGGGGGAACTCGCTCTCCACAGGTAGGTGGAGGGGAAGGGAAGGAGCACTTTGACAGCCTTTTTGGCGAGGTGGGGGAACTCGCTCTCCACAGGTAGGTGGAGGGGAAGGGAAGGAGCACTTTGACAGCCTTTTTGGCGAGGTGGGGGAACTCGCTCTCCACAGGTAGGTGGAGGGGAAGGGAATGAGCACTTTGACAGCCTTTTTGGCGAGGTGGGGGAACTCGCTCTCTACAGACAGCCAAAAGTGTGGAAGTGTCACTTTACTCGTCTTTTTCTCGTCATTTCTTTCTCGCGCTGCGCCTCCCCTGAAGCTCTCTGGCGCCCCCCCCCAGGGAGGCGCGCCTCACACTTTGAAAACCGCTGCTGTCGTTGAACAAAGCAATGTGCATATGGCATTTCAAACTCCAAAGGATGCACATTAAAGCTGCAGCGATTACTCTGAACTGAATATTGACAGGATTCATCTACATTTTGTCTAGAAAGATAATATGTGTCAGTTCCAGTTCCTTAAATGTACATTTTACGTTTAAAAGTGAAACAATACCTTTTGGTTTTATCAGACGAAAAGGACATGACGTTTAATGACATCATCTTTGGTTTTAGGAAACTGTGATATGCATGTTTACTCTTTGTTCTCATGATTTATACACTTAATAAATGCACAGGAAAAAGGAAAAAAGAATTGTAGTTGCAACTGATGAGAAATAAACAGATGTTATCTTGCAGTGCCAAAAAGAACACCCATTAATGGTGAATGCCCATCATCAGGAGTGACTTTGAAGCTGTGTTAGTGACTGTTATGGTAGAAACTACAAGATAAAGACTGATTTAATAAAAACAAACTGGATTTATCTTGTAAGACAAAAGACGACCTCAAACCACATTTTAGTTTGGGCTAATAACGACTGTAAGGTGTTATTCTGAGTCTGTTGGTGTTTTTCTACACCTGGATAAAGTCAGTATTGTGTCAGCGCTCTGAAGATCTAATTACATTTTGGTTCAATCATTGTTTCAGTGTTTGCATAATTCTCTCTGTTAGCGTAGCGCACGATGCTAAACACATGCTGCTGCTGCTGTTTCAGGGTTTTGGCAACAGTCCTCAGGAAACACCAGGGTCTCTGTTCCCGGTATCATGTTTATGGGCTTTAGGATATGAGTCTGTTCATATGTGAGAAGATGCTCAGAGTCAGGACGATGTTCCTCCTCCATGAAGAAAATAATGAAACGTTCCTCCAGAAACCACCAGTTCGCTTTCTCTGTTACTCTGAGCCACAGTTTCTTTAGAAAACGTAATCAAGACGAAGATTTCCACACATTTGTTTCCAAGGAAAGAGATGGTGTAAGGTTTCCTGAGAGTTATAATCAGATCCAGCTCTGCTAAGTGTTTTTCATTCCTCCTGCAGGAAGAAGGAGAAGAGGACCCAGCATTGATGTAGCATGATGCTAACGTGCTACGCTACGCTACTGCTGCACATTGTGTAGAAACGTCATCATGATTTGGTTTTAAGTATGATGTAAGTATGATTTCTCTTCGGGGTCACGGCTATGTCTCTGTGCAGGTGTGTATAAAAAAGTAAATATCGAGAATGCTGCTTTTTTGTGAAGCAAGATGAAGAAAGTAGTCCCTTGTAAACACGTTGACACTGTTCGGTGAGTATAAGATGATGGTATTC
Source organism: Pogonophryne albipinna (assembly GCA_028583405.1). Classification (NCBI taxonomy): domain Eukaryota; kingdom Metazoa; phylum Chordata; class Actinopteri; order Perciformes; family Artedidraconidae; genus Pogonophryne; species Pogonophryne albipinna. The sequence continues at coordinate 150,572 of JAPTMU010000326.1, read as the reverse complement.
ATGTATCTGTTAACACTTTTTTAGAAAACTGAACTTGTATAGCCATTTTCTGTCTCAAAATATATTTAGATATCTATATATAAGTTTTAATTAATTTACAATTATATTTAAGTGTTTGCCTGGTAGTGGCAGAGGGCAATTCAAACGTATGAATCTGTCCAGTAATTCAAAAATTAAGCCTTTAATTTATTTGTTTTTTAACCATCAAATACATATTTTTTACATGTTTATTGATTTTATTTTAGGTACTACTTGATGCATATGCTTCCAAATAGTTGAATATACAAATTAGGGCTGCAACTAATAATTTATTATATGATTACATGGGTTTAATCCACTCATTTTAAGATCAGAACATTTCTGGAAATAGTCAACAAAACAACAAACAAAGCCCAAATATTGTTTGTTGTTCTTTTCATTGTAAATCTGAATCTGCACTTATCAAACACATAGTTTAGTGGAATAAAAAGTACAATATATGGCTCTGAAACGTTGTAGTAGGACAGAGATGTAAGTACTCAGACCATGTACTTAAATGTTGTATACCACAGATAAATAATACTCTTTCTCCACTAACAAGTAGCATCAAGTACCACAACTAAAAATACTCTGGCCATTTTCAGAAAAACACTTCATGAATAGCTGGATGTTCGTTCAGGTTTTAGTTACTTGCACATCTCCAAACAGTGTCTTGCACTATTTGATCTGTTGTATTTGTTCTATGTCCTATATATATTCATGTTGCTCTGTTGGAGGAGGACTTCAGTTTTTCATTTTCACATCTACAATTCAAATGTTTGAATATGCACATCAGCTACAGTGTAGAAATGGCGATGACATTCTTCTGACCTGAGCTCCTCCAACAATGCGTAATAATAAAATACAAATAGTGCAAGAAGTCTATACACATGTAAGTAGAATATGGTATGTACAAGAACATAATGTGACATTTAATAATATACATTAAGGCACAATTAAATACGTTTTATTGCAGCGATACCTATTTCTATAAATAAGTAGATCGGCACTTTACAGAGCTCAGGTGTTTGATAGTCTTATTGCCTGTGAGATAAAACAGCTGCAGCTGCTGTGCACCTGACAATAAAGCTTTGAAACTTGAAACTTGAGTTAGAGTTAATTGACTGTTTCGGGGGGCTTATCATCACTCACCCAGCAGCCCCTCAAACTGCTCTATGGCCAGCACCGCGTTGTCCTGCGTGCTGTGGTGGAGGTGGTTCGGCATCTTGGTCATGTTCCAGGGCATGGACCAGCACAGCGGGATCCGCACCGGCTCACAGGAGGCGGCCCGGACCTCCACAGCCGGGAACAGAGCGAGGCAGGCGGCCAGCAGAGAGACGCAGAGCCCCGGGGAGAGCATGGCGGGGCGGAGGCGCGGAGGGATATATAGATCCAGATAAAACTCCTGCGGAGGGACTGAAGCTGGAGTGGAGGAGCGGCTCTCTTATGAAGGCTTTCACCTCCTCCCTCCTTCTTCCTCCCTCCTTCTTCCTCCTCCTCCTTTCTCCCTCTTCCTCCTCTTCCTCCTTCCTCTATCCCTCCTTCTCTCATATCCTCTATCCCTTCTTCCTCCATGTGATCAGTACTGTGGTTGGGGTACCAGGAAAAATACTTAAAGTAGAAAGTAACTAAATACATGAACTTAAGTAAAGCTAGGGTACTTAGGTGCAATGTTGAGGTCCGAGAAGATTCAGACAACATGACATAAACACATGTGAACATTTGGACGTTTTTTTTGTCATCTGTGATTATAAAGTGAATATTTTTGGGAAAGTAAACAAGTAAGTAACTAAAGTAACTAAGTACATGCACTCAAGTACTGTACAACTTTTAACCACTTGATCATTCCCATTTCCTGCGGCTTCATACCAAAATTCAGAGGTAAATATTGTACTTTTTACTACATGCATTTAATACCTTGTTACAATGCAGATTCAAACACACATACATTAGACTTTTAGTGCATCGATAATTATAATAGAACTAATATTTATTATCCTTAAAAGATTGTCTTCTGTATTTTAAGTACTTTTACTTAAGTACATTTTGATGAAAGTACTTGAAGACGTTCTAAGTAACATTTTGAATGCAGGGTTAACAAGAAACACTGCATCCTGCTAAATGTACTTCACCACTTCTCTCACTGTCATGTGACTACTTCTGATTGTTTTACTGAAGTGGGATCTGAATCTCGTATCCGGGGAAACCCCCAAAATATGAATGTTACTTTAGTCGCATGCTCTTAAAGACTATAGCGACTGACTGCATGATATAGTTGAAAAAGACACTTAATACACGCGATGTTAACCTTTTCCCACAATCTCCTGATAAAAGTGATCTCAACATTTCCACTTAGATATTTGCCCAAAATGTGCCCATACCATAATAAGTACACACTTATTACCATAAACATGTAATTCAAGTGTAAATTAAAAGCATAAAGAAGACATTTTTTTCACTTTGATTGCTTATAAAAGTGGGATTTATTATTTGATCTAAAAACTTAGAAACTGTTCTGTTAGGGATTTCTCTCAAATATATCTTTGCAAAATGTCAAGACTTTATAACGATCAGAAGTATGACGCTGCAAACTGTGTGTGTGTGTGTGTGTGTGTGTGTGTGTGTGAGAGCAGTAATGGTTGTCAGATGTTGGAGGAGCTTCCCATGTTCAGGTTGAGTTACAGCCAACACACACACACACACACACACACACACACACACACACACACACACACACACACACATACGCACACACACACACATACACACGCATGCACACACACACGCAGAGTTCTGATTCAGCACTTTCCCGTTTCTTTTGTTCTCATGATTTCATCTCCTTCACTTTTTGACATGAAGCCACTTCTGATCAGAGGAACCTTTTTCATCTCCTAATCTCTCCTTGCTTCCCTCCTTCCTCTCATCCCCCCTTTTCTCTTTGATTCCTTTCCTTTTCCCCTCCCCTCTTTCCC
>JAPTMU010000326.1:50082-137582 GCA_028583405.1 Pogonophryne albipinna | reverse complement strand
ATCACAAATAAGACTGTTAAACACCTGAACACATTTTTAGTGTCCCCTGGTGTCCCAGCTGTGTGCGTCGCTTTTTAGTGTCCCCTGGTCTCCCAGCTGTGTGCGTCTTTCTTTAGTGTCCCCTGGTCTCCCAGCTGTGTGCGTCTTTCTTTAGTGTCCCCTGGTCTCCCAGCTGTGTGCGTCTCTCTTTAGTGTCCCCTGGTCTCCCAGCTGTGTGCGTCGCTTTTTAGTGTCCCCTGGTCTCCCAGCTGTGTGCGTCTCTCTTTAGTGTCCCCTGGTCTCCCAGCTGTGTGCATCGCTTTTTAGTGTCCCCTGGTCTCCCAGCTGTGTGCGTCTCTCTTTAGTGTCCCCTGGTCTCCCAGCTGTGTGCGTCGCTTTTTAGTGTCCCCTGGTCTCCCAGCTGTGTGCGTCTCTCTTTAGTGTCCCCTGGTCTCCCAGCTGTGTGTGTCTCTCTTTAGTGTCCCCTGGTCTCCCAGCTGTGTGTGTCTCTTTAGTGTCCCCTGGTCTCCCAGCTGTGTGTGTCTCTTTAGTGTCCCCTGGTCTCCCAGCTGTGTGCGTCTCTCTTTAGTGTCCCCTGGTCTCCCAGCTGTGTGTGTCTCTCTTTAGTGTCCCCTGGTCTCCCAGCTGTGTGTGTCTCTCTTTAGTGTCCCCTGGTCTCCCAGCTGTGTGCGTCGCTTTTTAGTGTCCCCTGGTCTCCCAGCTGTGTGCGTCTCTCTTTAGTGTCCCCTGGTCTCCCAGCTGTGTGTGTCTCTCTTTAGTGTCCCCTGGTCGCCCAGCTGTGTGCGTCGCTTTTTAGTGTCCCCTGGTCTCCCAGCTGTGTGTGTCACTCTTTAGTGTCCCCTGGTCTCCCAGCTGTGTGCGTCACTTTTTAGTGTCCCCTCGTCTCCCCGTTGTGTGCGTAACTCTTTAGTGTCCCCTGGTCTCCAAGCTGTGTGCGTCACTCTTTAGTGTCCTTTGGTCTCCCAGCTGTGTGTGTCTCTCTTTAGTGTCCCCTGGTCTCCCAGCTGTGTGCGTCTCTCTTTAGTGTCCCCTGGTCTCCCAGCTGTGTGCGTCGCTTTTTAGTGTACCCTGGTCTCCCAGCTGTGTGCGTCTCTCTTTAGTGTCCCCTGGTCTCCCAGCTGTGTGTGTCTCTCTTTAGTGTCCCCTGGTCTCCCAGCTGTGTGCGTCTCTCTTTAGTGTCCCCTGGTCTCCCAGCTGTGTGCGTCGCTTTTTAGTGTCCCCTGGTCTCCCAACTGTGTGCATCGCTTTTTAGTGTCCCCTGGTCTCCCAGCTGTGTGCGTCTCTCTTTAGTGTCCCCTGGTCTCCCAGCTGTGTGCGTCGCTTTTTAGTGTCCCCTGGTCTCCCAGCTGTGTGCGTCTCTCTTTAGTGTCCCCTGGTCTCCCAGCTGTGTGTGTCTCTCTTTAGTGTCCCCTGGTCTCCCAGCTGTGTGTGTCTCTTTAGTGTCCCCTGGTCTCCCAGCTGTGTGCGTCTCTCTTTAGTGTCCCCTGGTCTCCCAGCTGTGTGTGTCTCTCTTTAGTGTCCCCTGGTCTCCCAGCTGTGTGCGTCGCTTTTTAGTGTCCCCTGGTCTCCCAGCTGTGTGCGTCTCTCTTTAGTGTCCCCTGGTCTCCCAGCTGTGTGTGTCTCTCTTTAGTGTCCCCTGGTCGCCCAGCTGTGTGCGTCGCTTTTTAGTGTCCCCTGGTCTCCCAGCTGTGTGTGTCACTCTTTAGTGTCCCCTGGTCTCCCAGCTGTGTGCGTCACTTTTTAGTGTCCCCTCGTCTCCCCGTTGTGTGCGTAACTCTTTAGTGTCCCCTGGTCTCCAAGCTGTGTGCGTCACTCTTTAGTGTCCTTTGGTCTCCCAGCTGTGTGTGTCTCTCTTTAGTGTCCCCTGGTCTCCCAGCTGTGTGCGTCTCTCTTTAGTGTCCCCTGGTCTCCCAGCTGTGTGCGTCGCTTTTTAGTGTCCCCTGGTCTCCCAGCTGTGTGCGTCTCTCTTTAGTGTCCCCTGGTCTCCCAGCTGTGTGTGTCTCTCTTTAGTGTCCCCTGGTCTCCCAGCTGTGTGTGTCTCTTTAGTGTCCCCTGGTCTCCCAGCTGTGTGTGTCTCTCTTTAGTGTCCCCTGGTCTCCCAGCTGTGTGTGTCTCTCTTTAGTGTCCCCTGGTCTCCCAGCTGTGTGCGTCACTTTTTAGTGTCCCCTGGTCTCCCAGCTGTGTGCGTCTCTCTTTAGTGTCCCCTGGTCTCCCAGCTGTGTGTGTCTCTCTTTAGTGTCCCCTGGTCGCCCAGCTGTGTGCGTCGCTTTTTAGTGTCCCCTGGTCTCCCAGCTGTGTGTGTCACTCTTTAGTGTCCCCTGGTCTCCCAGCTGTGTGCGTCACTTTTTAGTGTCCCCTCGTCTCCCCGCTGTGTGCGTAACTCTTTAGTGTCCCCTGGTCTCCAAGCTGTGTGCGTCACTCTTTAGTGTCCTTTGGTCTCCCAGCTGTGTGTGTCTCTCTTTAGTGTCCCCTGGTCTCCCAGCTGTGTGCGTCTCTCTTTAGTGTCCCCTGGTCTCCCAGCTGTGTGCGTCGCTTTTTAGTGTCCCCTGGTCTCCCAGCTGTGTGCGTCTCTCTTTAGTGTCCCCTGGTCTCCCAGCTGTGTGTGTCTCTCTTTAGTGTCCCCTGGTCTCCCAGCTGTGTGTGTCTCTTTAGTGTCCCCTGGTCTCCCAGCTGTGTGTGTCTCTCTTTAGTGTCCTCTGGTCTCCCAGCTGTGTGCGTCTCTCTTTAGTGTCCCCTGGTCTCCCAGCTGTGTGTGTCTCTCTTTAGTGTCCCCTGGTCGCCCAGCTGTGTGCGTCGCTTTTTAGTGTCCCCTGGTCTCCCAGCTGTGTGTGTCTCTCTTTAGTGTCCCCTGGTCGCCCAGCTGTGTGTGTCGCTTTTTAGTGTCCCCTGGTCTCCCAGCTGTGTGTGTCACTCTTTAGTGTCCCCTGGTCTCCCAGCTGTGTGCGTCACTTTTTAGTGTCCCCTCGTCTCCCCGCTGTGTGCGTAACTCTTTAGTGTCCCCTGGTCTCCAAGCTGTGTGCGTCACTCTTTAGTGTCCTTTGGTCTCCCAGCTGTGTGTGTCTCTCTTTAGTGTCCCCTGGTCTCCCAGCTGTGTGTGTCTCTCTTTAGTGTCCCCTGGTCTCCGTTGTGTTTTGAGCTTCTTGCAGAGTTTGCTTTCTGCAGCTTTCAGTAAACGCTGTGCATGTCTCCTCAAGTTGCTGAATGTTCTCTAAACGCTGTGCATGTCTCCTCAAGTTGCTGAATGTTCTCTAAACGCTGTGCATGTCTCCTCAAGTTGCTGAATGTTCTCTAAACGCTGTGCATGTCTCCTCAAGTTGCTGAATGTTCTCTAAACGCTGCATGTGATGTCAAGTTGCTGGAGATGTTTCTTCATGTGGAACATTTGGGTTTTTATATCTGCATCCTTTCTGAAGCTGCAGCACGTTTCTCCTGATGGAGGAGTTTTGGGCCGTTGTAGCGCGTTTGCACCTGTTGGCCACTGTGGTATTTAATTGTCAATTCTTGATTCAAACTATTTCCTGGCTTAAAATTGGGTTCTCGAATCTTAAATCTCTAAAGGAGCTTATTAATAAAAAGAGACCAAAGTATGGGTCCACCTCCCCCCTGCTGCCCTGTAAGACCCCCCTCAGTTCACCAACACTAACACCAGCCTCACCTCAGAGCAGGTAACATGACCTCCCACCCGGGGGGAGGACAGGTGGCAGGTGGCCCGTCAGGTCTCAGGTGGAGGTGAGTGACCCTCTGACCTGAAGCAGAGGATTTCCTGTTCAGGGTCACTTTCTAGCGCACGGCTACTAAGAAAACAAAATAACTAACGATTACACTGTGTGTGTGTTTGGTTTGTGTTTGGTGTGTGTGTGTTTGGTGTGTGTGTGTATGTGTGTGTGTGTGTATGTGTGTGTGTTTGGTGTGTGTGTGTGTTTGGTGTGTGTGTGTGTTTGGTGTGTGTGTATGTGGGTGTGTGAGTGTGTGTGTGTGTGTGTGTGTGTGTGTGTGTGTGTGTGTATGTGTGTATATGTGTGTGTGAGTATGTGTGTGAGTGTGTGTGTGTATGTGTGTGTGTGAGTGTGTGTGTGTGTGTGTGTGTGTGTGTGTGTGTGTGTGTGTGTGTGTGTGTGTGTGTGTGTGTGGTGAGTCTGTGTTTGTGATTGGTGTGTGTGTGTGTGTGTGTGTGTGTGTTGTTTGTGTGTGTTGTGTGTGTGTGTGTGTGTGTGTGTGTGTGTGTGTGTGTGTGTGTGTGTGTGTGTGTGTGTGTGTGTGTGTGTGTGTGTGTGTGTGTGTGTGTGTGCACAGGTTCTCAAGATGCTGCACATGACTTTGGAACTCTCAGAAAACACAAGGTGAGATGAAATCATAAAACCATCCGTCTACATTCTAGACTCCGAGTCGGATACAAATGTGTCTATGTGTTGGACATGACTGTGTCTTAGTATATGTGTTTAAAGCATGTAAGCAGCTCTTCCTCCTCCTCTTCCTCCTCAGGTGTCTCACATCCTGAACGTGGCCTTCGGCGTGGAGAACGTGTTTCCTGACCTCTTCATCTATAAGACGGTCAGCATTCTGGATCATCCCGACGCCGACGTGCTGCTCCACCTGATGGACATCTGCAGCTTCATCCAGCAGGCCCGCAGCGAGGTGACCCTCAACACATTATATCCACATCGTGCATTCCTCAGAACTAGAGAGGTGAAGTCATGTGACCGAGCTGGAGTTCCTTTAAGCCCCTGTCACACTATCCCGAAATGTACACCCGATGGACACACGAATATGGAATTGTGAATTTCGCACGAAGATGGCCCCGAACCACACACAAAGGCAATATTTACATTACATTTAAGACATACAACTGCAACGAAAGTAACACAAACAGTGATGTTACAGTACTAGGATACTGTACTGATATCTTCAGACTTTGTTCTTTACTTTCTCCGTCTTTATATGTAGAAGATATTAAGTTTTCTCCGTCATGTTGTTGTTTCCATAGCAACAACAACTTCCTGTCAACTCGCCTTCAAATTAATATATTATATCCTTTTTAGTTTCACAGAACACAAATTGGGTTATTTACATAATATGTTTACATGATTTTGTTGTGCAATAAACAACCCGATGGACACACGATAAAGGAAATGTTCAAATTCGGCTCTGATCGTAGCAACATCGGGCCATTCGTGAGGGCATCTTAAGCCTTCGTATGACCGCCGGTGGAGTTTCTCAGGCTCCGGCAGCAAGTTCGTGAGCGGTGGCACAATCTTTGGCATGCCAAAAAATTGCAGAAGGACCTTGAGAAGGTTCATTTTCGTGTTGAATTCGTGTGTCAATTTTGCCCTTCGTAAGGCCATCGTAAGGCCATCTTGTTATCATCGGTGCCATCGGGCATTCGCCCCGATCAGAGTGAGGGTGAATGCACCGATGATAACACGAAGATGACACGACTTGACAAGATGCCCTCACGAGTGCCTTACGAAGTTGCCGCTCACGAAGTTGCTGCCGGAGCCTGAGAAACTCCACCGGCGGTCATACGATGGCTTAAGATGCCCTCACGAATGGCCCGATGTTGCTACGATCACAGCCGAATTTGAACATTTCCTTTATCGTGGGTCCATCGGGTGTCAATTTCGGGACAGTGTGACAGGGGCTTTAGAGCCCAACATTAGCCGCCTTTAGCTTTTTACTTCAGAAATATAAAGTGGTGTTAGCATGTGGAGATTATCCTGCTGAACTAAACGTGTCAGTATCATAAACAGTATTTAGAAATTCAGCCTCTATGGAGATAGACTACAAGCATGATCATTTCTGACGTGGAGCTAATCTGAACTAAAACATTGTATACTGCTTTGAACAGCTATTTCTGCAGTGACATTTTTCTAACAGATAATATCAGCATCCTTAGAGAGGTTGTTAGAAACTCTCCCTGGTCCCTGGCTTGAGCTTCAGTCTCAGGATCCATGTATCTGTGATCCTCTCCAGAATGGAAGGAGTCATCACATACAGAGCATCAACTAGTTCCTGAACAGTGTCCTTCACATGCTGATATCCAAGAGAGGGAGTTACACAGTCACTAGATGGAGGAGTACCGGTTCTTGTAGGAAATCATACATCCTGCCATCTACAAAATACTGAGCTTTTCTCTAAATCGGAAAAATCTGACTTTTTTTTGAAAATTCTGACTTTTTCTAAAAATGTTGACTTTTGCAAAAAATATTGACTTTTTCTCAACATTTCAAAATTCTGACTTTTCCCTCAAAAATTTGACTTTTTTTTCTCAAAATGCCAAAATTCTGACTTTTTCTCAAAAAATAATTTTTTTTCTCAAAATCCTGACTTTATTTTCTCAAAATCAACAAATTCTGACTTTTTCTCAAAAATTCTGACTTTTTTCAAAATCCTGACTTTTTTTCCAAAGAATCTAAGAATTTTGACTTTTTCTCAAAATCTTAAAAATGTTATTAATCCCTCATCCCCGGCTTGAGCTTCAGTCTCAGGATCCATGTATCTGTGATCCTCTCCAGAATGGAAGGAGTCATCACATACAGAGCATCAACTAGTTCCTGAACAGTGGCCGTTTCTCAATCGCGAGGATGCTGGCTTGGTAGTCGCGTACTTCCAAGTCACTTCCTTCAGAAACGAAGCAAGTATGCTTCAAAGCCACGGCTTCGGAAATACGATACGATAATACTTTATTTGTCAGATCAAGTCTGAAATTTGACTTGCGTCACAGCAGCTCCATGTCCAAACATCAACAGACACGAATACATGAAACACAAACAACAAACATTTAGCATAACAGCACAATCAGTGAGCGCAAAGCTGCTCAAAGAGCCTTCAGCGTGCATCTGATCTGGGATCAGCTCTGTGTTTACTGTGAGGATTGACTGATGCACAAAGGATGCTTCAGTCTGACCTCATTGAATGGTGGGACCCTGTGTCTCCCATTAGATGGTAGCAGTTCATACTCTCTGTTCAGAACATGGTTTGGGTCAGAGATGATGTTGTTGGACAGCCTCACTAGGTTGTTATGGAAAACGAAGAAGAATGGAACAGGCTAACAAGTGTGCCACTCTCTCTAACGGTTTCAACATAAACTGTACCGAACATAAATACCTCACGATGTCTATCTAATTATGAACTTGCTTTACTTTCACGGAACACATTTTTGGTGATAACAAAGTAACATATTTACCAACACATGTTCTACGCCACGACATACTTACATTTAAATGTGTGCTGCGTCGGTTCAGCCATTCTCCGCAAGGGTTTTTGAAATTGGTCCGTGCGCAAAGCATTGTGGGGATTTTAAGGACGCGAAGTCTACCCATGTGCAGCCTCGACAGGGGAGGCAGAGCCTCCCCTGTCATTCTCCAATGTAACGGAAAAACAACTAAACAACTAAATAGTCATAATAATAAAATGTCTCCACTGATCTGTGTTGTAAGTGTGATTTCTGTTTGATTCCAATCGCTTTTTATAGTCAAAATCAGCAAATTTGCCGAGCTCCGCTACAACTACTGGGAGCGATGAGAATTGAGGCACAGATGAGCTCTGCCTCACCTCAGAATGCGTCACCCCACAGAAACTGTCTGGAAAGCGGGCTCTAAGCGCATGCCTGCACCATCTCACTGTATGTCACCAATGTAATGTTTGTAGATCCATTTATTACATTTATCCTCGCCATCCATAGTCTCTAAATAACTTATTTCACGTATATATGATATTTAGGCTCGCTGGTCTCATCATACAACGGCAATGAAAAAAGCACCAGGGGAGGCAGCCACAACCTCTGCCGCACTGAAGGGGGCGCAAGTGAGCCCACAGGTTCTTGTTGCTACTGTTATTCTACGCAGAGACGGTAGATGCAAACAACAAGCTAGACTTTTGAAACTAGAGGAAGATAAGGAGGACTTTTACAAAAAAGTAATAAAGATTGTTGTCCAGAAGGATAGCATGGACTTCATCTTCAAGTCAAGGTAAGACCACATTTGTAATGAAAATGGGATCTTACTAAGAGAGGACAATCCAATATTTAGATTTTGGGTAGGCTATCCTTTTGTTGAACGGTCTGTTTAAAATGAATCGAAGCATCAGACTAAAAAAGCTTTTGAAAATAACAGAATATTTCGATTAAGGTCAAAATATAATATTTGTAAATCTGACTCTAAAATAGTCAGTGCCTCACCAGCCATGAACCTCACCGCACGTCACTGATCCTTGAAATATTGGCTTGGAAGCCAGTATCCTCGAGATTGAGAAACGGCCAGTGTCCTTCACATGCTGATATCCAAGAGAGGGAGTTACACAGTCACAAGATGGAGGAATAGAAAGCAGTATTCAATGTTTACTTCAGATTAGCTCCACGTCAGAAATGAGCATGCTTGATGTCTCTCTCCATAGAGGCTGAATCATCATGTTAATCACATAGCTATCATCTGCCTCAAACAGTCCTGATGCTCTTCTAGGTAATCACACATCCTGTCATGTTCACAGCTACAGTTGGGATACTTTTGTTAGCATGTTACTCTCATGTTGGAAGAGGACACTCAGTATTTCCCCAACAGATATCCCTCTCTTTTCTTAATCCTATTTCTAAAACCCAAAGAGTAGATATCAAACGGAGAAACGAGAAGAGAACCCTGACAATCGAGAAGTGTTTTGTTATTTATTCTTGGTAGATATTCTGAAAAATCACTTGAGATTCCAAACTCAATCCAATCCAACTTTATTTATATAGCCCTTTAAAACCTTCCGACCAAAGTGCTGTACAGAGAGATAAGCTCACACAACATAAAATAAATACATTTAAAATAAAAGATACAAACACAAAACAAATCAGAATAAACGTAATAATAAAAAAATTAAAAATAGCCATATAATAAAAACAATAGACCACTGAAAGCAAATAAAAGCAACAATCTACTTGTTTACGAATGCTAAGGAGAAGACTCAAGGCTTTGAAACCATCATCTGCATTATTCAAAAAGCTGACACTGTATTTTGGATCTGTTTCAAATGTTAATAGTTCTTCCTTTGCCCTTGAGACATCCTTAGACTAAGTTTCATCAAATTAAAGCCAGAAGTTTTTCAAAACAAACAGAAAGAGCTGAACGTCATCACTGGATGAAGGTGAGAGCTGCTGCAGCTCAGGTGAAAACAAACGACCGGATCAAGTCCAACAACAGGACCTGAAATCCCTTAATCCCATAAACCCACGGGATTATGGGAATAAGGAGGTCGATTTAAGTGTTTTAAAAACGAGGTTAACATGCGACACGTGTTTGGACATCTCCTCTCTCCTGCTCTGAATAATACATGACATGCTTCGTTTTGTCCATGTTTTATTAAACAGATCACATCTCAGTGTCATACAAGCTTTTAGCGGCTCACCTTAACATGACACACACACACGCACGCACGCACACACACACACACACACACGCACGCACGCACGCACGCACACACACACACACACACACGCACGCACACACGCACGCACGCACGCACACACACATACATACATACACACACACACACACACACATACATACATACATACATACACATACATACATACACACACACACACACACACACACACACACACATACATACATACATACACACACACACACACACACACACACACACATACATACATACACACACACACACACACACGCACACATGCACACACACACACACACACACACGCACGCACGCACGCACGCACACACACACACATACATACATACACACACACACACACACACACACACACACACACACACACACACACACACATACATACACACACACACACACACACGCACGCACGCACGCACGCACGCATGCACGCACGCACGCACGCACGCACGCACACACACACACACACACATACATACATACATACATACATACATACATACATACACACACACACACACACACACACACACACACACACCAATTCAGTAGGCTGTCATTAGGGGTGTATGATTACAGGAAGTGTGTGTGTTCATTATGATATGTTTCAATGTGTGTATGCGGTAATTCCAGCCTTGATAATCAAACTGATGCTTTTACTTTGAAAAGCAGTGTCAGATTACCCAGCAGGCCATCTGGCTGGTAATGACTCACCATTACATCCACAGCATCATGTGACTGGTGTACGTGCTCAACAGGTTTTGTAAAAAATGTCTTAATAATGCATCATAAATAAACTCTGGTGTTACCCTCATTCGAAGCCATGCCTTGGTCATACCTGAGTTTTATTTGGGAGCTTTAAAGCCAACCATTTCAGCCCAAAACCTGAGATTTAAATTTGTTTTTTTGGACAATAATACAATTTGCGTGTCGAATTCTATCAAGTCTTTGAGATCTGTAATTTAGTTTTTACGACAGCTTTTTTTTAATCGTTTTATCTACACTTATTGTGATGCTAGGCGATCTGATCTATGTGTCGTTAAGGTATGCAGCACATGTTCAAGCTTTTACCCGTTTTATCCCAATTCAATCACAATATCTGGGTTTACAACGTTAAATACAACTTGTAAAATGAAATTGTTGTTTAGTGATTGGCAAACAAGCTATTGTGTTGTTTTGGTATGAGGACATGCAGCACATTCTCACGTTTATAACTTGTATATTTCTACTCAAAACTCACAAACCTTTGGGACGTTTCTTGTCTGGATTTGGGACTTACATCTTGCTCTTCTTTACCCGTCCCCTCTCTGCGGTCACATGATCATTTTTATAGACGTTTCTCAGCGGACTGAAAACAGGTTCACAGCTGTTGTGTTTACGTCGGTGAGAGGGAGCAGACAGGCTGTAATGAGAAGCTAATGGACACAAACAAACAAGTCATCTATTTACTAACCCCAACATCAGTGTGAGAGCGTGTGGTGTGTGTTAGTCTGTGGAGACCTCTAACGTTCAGAGAGCGTCACTGCAGGACTATTTTCACCTGCACACACATTTACATACAGAGTAGAGTGTGAGGCTGGCATTAAATACTGTGAGTGGTTTCAAACACATCGATCCTCTCTCTCATGATTCACTCTGATGCCTTCATAAGACAGACATCTGCACATCCTGCTGGTTAGCGACTGTGTTTTATCAATAGAAAAATATGTTCTTGACGACTTCCTCCATATTTTCTGTCTTTATTAAATGGTGGAGCATTCCTCTGTCATTGCTGTTTGAACACCTAACTGCAATGCATTGTGGGTTCACCCCTTTGTTAAAGTCTGCAGACTTTAGGTGTTTATAAAGGACTCAAACTGTCTGCGACTGAGCCCTCGAACACTTGTGTTTAAGTCAGAGTGTGATTTAAAAACTGGCTACTTATTCTAAAACACTCAAGTAGAATCTATCCAAATAATCTGTGAAGGCCTTCCTGAAGTAAATATATATATAAAAATATATACATATTCAAAAATGATGCTATTACCCAAAGTGACGAATCAACAGCCAAATTTGTTATTTTTGAATATAAAAAAAACAAAAAACATAATCTAAAAACAAATCTGCCAATCTGAGCAAATAACTTTTATTCCTTTTAAAACTTTTTTTTAAAGAAAAGTGGTTAAAAAGTACAATGTGACAGTTCGTTGATCAAGTATTCAAAATGTTTTGCTAACACTCGTGCACTTATTTATTTTACGCAGGCGTTAAATTGACCGGACTTCTTTCTGCGGATTGATATGACTGTACATAGTCCTCCTTAGCAACGGTCTGTTCTCCTTAGCAACGGTCTGTTAGTGAAAATGAACAACCTCTGGAATGTCCAAATTGACCAATCAGAAGCGAGTATTCAACTAAGCTGTGTAATAAAAGATGATAACACACTAAATCTGTATTTTGAAATGAATTATTGCTGCTCTAATATCCACATGTCTCCCTCAGAAAGGCGTGGTTTTGGTCCACTGCAACGCCGGTGTGTCCCGGGCTCCGGCGGTGGTGATTGGCTACCTGATGTCATGTGACGGCCAGTCCTTTGATGCTGCTCTCTCATTGGTCCAATCAGCCCGCCCGGTCTCCTCCCCAAACCCCGGCTTCCTGGAACAACTGAGGGGCTTCCAAACGCTCAACGGGTCCAAACACTGAGACGAAAGAATCAGTAAAAGAAGAAACAAGTTTGATTTGAATCAGACATTTTGTGTAATTCATAATATTTGGGCTTGTTGCATTGTGGGATGAAATCTTTCCTGCACAGGCTTGATGGTCCAGGATAAAAACAGCTGATTATAAGGCATGCAAGGTTGAACAAATATATATATAATACATTCTTAAATGCTTTTTCTTTTAGAGACCGGTCTCTCTTTACTCCAGCAGTATATATATTAGATGTGGTTTTTGTTTGATGCGTTTTGGTGCTGTTGTTGTCTCTGTGTTTTGTTAATAAAGTTTAATCTTTGTGGAAATTCATCTCTGATTTCAGAGCGGTGCATGGCAGCCATAAACTTCCTAAAGTTTAAATGTGTCTTTAAAAGATGCATTTTCTTGATATCCATCACTATCAATAAATATCTGAACTGCAGAAGCGACGTATTGATCCACTGCTGAACGTGCTCAGCAATAAATGCATTTGATAGTTAGAATCTACTTTCAACATTCAACTTCATTCCCAAAATGTCTTCAATCATTTGAACATTTCAACTTTTTTTTCTCAAGATTTGTATTTTTTTCTCATCTTTTAGATTTTTTGTTCAAACATTACTTTTCATCGAAACATTTCAACCATTTTTTCTCAACTTTTTAAAATCTTTTCTCCCAAAAAATTCTCAACTTCTTAATGTTTTTGCAAAAAATCTTTCTTAAAGGTCACCTTTCATGCTATCTGTAGGCAATAGCTTATAGGTCTCAGATATATACAAATATATAAAAAACATGTCTATGAAGTGTTTTGCTCAAAATAGCAAACAGATCACCCATTCTAGCCACGCCTCATATCCCTCTATTTCACTTCCTGTTTCAAAAGTGCTGATTTGGGGAATAAAGCTTTAAACCCGGCAGCTACTGTCTAAACTAAATGCTGCCGTGATGAAACGCCATATCATGGATCATCAAAGATCTGAAACAGTCTGGAGCTCAAAGGCTTTCTCTCTTGCCGGTTATACCACAAGGTGAGTTCCTTTTTACTTCCTGCTTCTTCACACACATGCTCTCCAGTACAGGTTAGCTCTGAGTGTTAGCGATGCTAATGTAAACACCGACCATATTACGTCCAAAACAGTCGGGCATTGTTTCTGATAGCAACGTTTCTGATTGGACCGTGGGTCCACATTTCAGATATTACGTCATATCGGACGCAAATCTGGATCAGCTCCGTTGTTCCCCGTTTTTAGAGATTTGGGTACGGAGGAAAAGAGAGAGGGTTTTATTTTCTGACGCTGCGTGAGTTCCCCGACGCACCAGGGACACACCGGGGACACACCGGGGACACACAGGGGACACATGTTGATGTAGAGAAGACATCACAAAGTGCATTTTGCATGATAGGTCCCCTTTAATACTGATGATAGGTCCTCTCCATTATGAGAGTAAATGTCAGGGAAAATGTTAGGATTACATTTGAGATGTTGATAATAAACCAGATTAACTGCATTCATCTTGTTTTGCACATCAATTAAGTCTTCCTCTTCCCTCCACCTGATGCGTGACCCTCCTCTTCATCGTGCTGTAAACACTCACAGATCGGAGCAACATGTGCACGGAAACAGCAGGAGGAAGATGTCTCTGCAACATGTGAGGAAAGCACTCTCCTCCTCCTCCTCTTCCTCCTCCTCTTCCTCTTCCTCCTCCTCCTCCTCCTCCTCCTCCTCCTCCTCTTCCTCTTCCTCCTCCTCTTCCTCTTCGGGGGGTTTCTGCTGACAATGGGCTCTTTCTGCACCGCTCTGGACAGAAAGATGATCGTGGTGACG
Organism: Pogonophryne albipinna; assembly: GCA_028583405.1. Classification (NCBI taxonomy): domain Eukaryota; kingdom Metazoa; phylum Chordata; class Actinopteri; order Perciformes; family Artedidraconidae; genus Pogonophryne; species Pogonophryne albipinna. The sequence continues at coordinate 123,666 of JAPTMU010000326.1, read as the reverse complement.
GTGAAGCCTCAGGGGAACGCTTCAGTTCAAACTCTCACAGGTCAGATCGTCACTTTATGTCTCTGTGTTATCACTTTATATCTCTGTGTCATCACTTTAACTTAACCAAAGGTAACGCTTTGCATTACGTGTCGCAATCTTTTGAATCTTGGACTTGAAGTTTGCACATATTGTTCTGGTCCAAGCACTATTTGTATTTCATTTCCATTAAGTTGGGAAGTGGGTTTTATGTCGGCAGTTTAGGAACAAATACTGCCAACAACACTAATAGAAAAATAAAAAAATAGATAAATAATAAATACAAAATCATCTCTGAAGAAATACAGGTTAATAGAAAGTAAAATTAAATGGGTTGAAATCATTTGTTGTGGAATAACTGACCTGGAAATGAAAGTTTTTACAATCTTCATAATATATTCAGATGATGAATTCATTAAACTGTTTATTGTTCCTTACGTTGGATTGTTTATTTTAACTGTGATAATAAAGAGCTTTTCCTGTGCTCACCTTCGATGGCAAAAACACATCTGACACACTTTATAATTCAAAAGCATTTTGAATATCCTAAAATAAGTTTAAATCTAGTAAATAATCCTAAATGTAATAAAACATGTTGTCTTTTGTCAGCTGACAGAAGGTCTAATAATAATCTCTCAGCTCTGCCCATGTTGTTCTACTTGTTTCCTGAGCGGCCTGTTGATGAACAAAGACCTGCATATATTACTAACACACACACACACACACACACACACACACACACACACACACACACACACACACACACACACACACACACACACACACACACACACACACACACACACACACACACACACACACACACACACACACACACACACACAGACACACACACACACACACACACACACACACACACACACACACACACACACACACTCTCCTCCAGCCACCCATGAGATCGACTTTAATTGTCTCTTCAGTGTGTTACTGATTATGAAGAACCAATTAACAGTCAATTAGCTCGCTGGCCAATCAGATGGTCAGATGGTTACCATGAGGGTTTGTTTACAACTACAAGAGCAGCTCTGTGGGACAATATGGACACACACACACACACACACACACACACACACACACATACACACACACCGTAACACACACAAATGAACACACGCATTAACCTAATGACAAAGGGAAAGCACTGCTGCTTTGTGAGAAGCTGAATAAACTGCAGCCTTAGGTTTAGCTTTTTGTCCCCATCTTGTTTTTTTAACCAGAAGTGACAGGAGAGGGTGGAGCTAAGCACAAACAAACACTAAACAACACTTTTTAGAAAACAAAATGTTAGAAATGACTTGCATGAAGTGAAAACACACTTGAAAAGAGTCAAAGATGTAAGACAAGGACAAAACGTTTGGTATAGCGACCTGTCAATCACAAGGAAGCCCCGCCCTAAAGCTAACCCTGCTTTATCATCTATTTTACTAAAGGGTACCACAATTAAGAAGAATTAGAAATAGAGATTGAGACCATAAACTTATTAGGAAAATGTTCATTGAGGTAAAAAAGCAAGGTCATTTTCTCGTACTTCTATTCAATCTGACTTCTTTTTGCAACCAGTGGAATCGCACCAAGTACTTCTGCTTTTACATTTCAACTTTCTTTTTTACATCTTGACCTTGCAATGAATTGAGACCATGAACTCACCAGGACAAATGTGAATGAGGTAGTCAACTAAGTGAGAAGTAGGAACATTTTCAGTGGTGTCGCCCCAAAGGTCCTCAGAAAAGTTCATGCATTTAAATTTAAAGGGGACCTATCATGCTAAATGCACTTTTGTACGTCTTTTATACATGAATGTGTGTCCCCGGTGTGTCAGGGAACTCACCAAGTGTCAGAAAACACAACCCTCTCTCTTTTCCTCCATACCCAAATCTCTAAAAACGGCACTGCAACGGATCTGATACAGATTTGAAATATCTCTGACATCAGAAACAAGGAGCTCCGCCTATATGGGCAACTCTCCACCAATCAGGGGAATGGGGGGTTGGGTGGCATGGTAACAGCATGGTAACAGCATGGTAACAGCATGGTAACAGCATGGTAACAGCACGCTCGTTCCTCGCCCCCCTCCTTTGCAGGGGGGCGTGGTCAGCTGCAGCTCATTTGCCATAGAATCAGCCCTTGCAAAAACAGGGCTGGAATAGAGCAAATAGAGCGAAATGAGGCATGGCTAAAATGCAGGATCTGTTTGGTATTTTGAAAGAAAAACTTCACAGACATGTTTTATATAGGTATGGCCCTACAATATATTATTCAAATATAGCATGATAGGTCCACTTTAAGTCATAAGTTAAATAAAACATACTTAATTCCAGCCAACAATGATTTTTCACTGAACCTAACCAAGTTCTTTTTCTGTGTTTTTGTTATAATATACAACAATTAACCCCTAGTATTAAAGCTCCCATGTCATGGCCATTTCTACTGATCATAATTCCATTGTTGAGGTCTACTAGAATAGATTTCCATTGTTCAATGTTCCAAACTCACATTGGTTTCTCAAACAGCATCTCTGTATAGTCTGTGTATTCACTCTGTCCTAAACGGCTTGTTGGAGCTCCTGCCCCCCCTCCCCTCCCTATGAGCCCACTGTGCTCTGATTGGTCAGCTCGCCCACTCTGTTCTGATGAGTCCACCACCGTTACAGCGGAACATCAGTGATTATGTTTTACAATGGCGTTTGTTAGCAACCAGGAAATGACACCAGTAATGACAAACAGATGAGAATGCTGCGTCGGGTGTGGGTGCCGTGTTGGCGAGGAGCGGACAGTGTGAGCTGGGTTACTGGTGTGGTTTCCTGGTTGTTGCGGGGGGTCGGCGAGACAGCGAGACTCAGCGAAACCCAGCCCGAAACCAGCCCAAGCACACACACACCCCCGCAGCCTGGCTGTGAGTCTGTTGGCGCATTTCCACTGCAGCGGGTAGCCCCGTTTAAGCGTCCTTAATCGTCCTCAAGCGGCCAGGCCAGTTTTTAGTGGCCTTTCCATATAGCGTAGCACCGGCTAGCAGGTACTTTTTCCCTCTTTTTCCGGCCCCATAAAATCGTGGTTCTATCAGGCCAGGGCTGAACTAGTGACGTCAACACTCTCGACTGCTGATTGGTCAGAGAGAATCGTCACAAGATCGCGCGTGAGATCATAGCGTCGCATATATATCTAGAAGCAAGCTTGCAGCATTTCTATACACAGCATTTTTGTAAACGGAGGGGCTACAAAAATGGCAACGTCAAAGAAAAGCACACCGTGGTCGACCGAGGAGGTGACGACGTTCCTACATCTCATTGGGGATGATAAAATCCAGCGGGAGCTCGACGGGAGCCCCGCCTACACTGCGTTGCTACCCCAGGTCCTAAACTGTAATGGAAATGCGCCACGGCCTCGGACGGCCAGCGAGGCAGCCCTCGTCTGAGCGAGGACGCTTAGGGACGCTTAAACGGGGCTACCCCGCTGCAGTGGAAATGTGCCATGTGTGTGTGCTTACACACAGACTCACAGCCTCGCCGCGTCCTGCCGTCTCACCCCTAGATTCCACCGGGTCCGTCTGCGCCGCGTTTCAGAAGCATTTCAGAAGCGGAGCGTCTTGCCTGCCGGCTCGCAGTTTTTGTTGATTTGGGCATGTTTCCTGGACAGACTACTTTGTACAGACAAAGTTAATAATAATTATAATATTCCAGTTATAAACGACATGAATCAAAGATGTGTTGCTGTATTTTAGTGGTAAAAAAATGCATTCATCATCATAATTATTCTATATATTGTAGTGCAGAGATATATGGAGTCAGAGGCGGTGCAAGGAAGGTGCAAAGGTTGACTTTATTTGTTACATGTTGTCCGGTTGCAGCCCGAGAAGAAAGAGAGAGAAGCCAGGAGGGCACACAATACATATAGTAAACACCTAACATGTCCGTGTGGGAACAATACCCCTACCCCACAGTTCCGTGTGTGAATTATGTCCCAGTGTATTAAAGGTGGTCACCACAATATATAATATATATATAATGTACACAGTGCCTGTAAACCGGAGGAGAACGCTGGCATTTCTCCTCCTACTTGAAAGACTACGGAGGGATAGGGTCTGCAAAATGAGTTTGTGTGTGTGTATATAATATATATATATATATATGCTATATATGCTCTGAACGTTCCACTTCCTGCCTGCCCGACATTACATTAGCTACGGCTGCGTCGCCTCGAAAAATAGACTTCAATCCTATTTCGAGCGGAGCCCAGCGGCGAGACGCTTCTGGGACGCTTCTGAGCCGTAACGCGGCGCGTCTGGTGGAATAGCACCCATTGACTAGAGTGGCCGCGATCCTTGCGGACGTCGCGGCGCAGCCGTAACACGGCCGTAACGTGATGCAGAGGGACCCGGTGGAATCTAGGGGTCCGCGGAGCTGCAGCTGAGAAAAGATTAACGTAACGGCTCCGCGGACGTGGACCAATTGGTCCATGGGGTACTCGTTACGTCACGAGGTTCCCGGAAGAAACAAATGGAAAAAGAGAAATGTCCAACGAGGCGTTCTGAGGCAGCATAGACAGGTATTTTCTGTGTTAGAGTTTTACTCCCTACAGGGTGTACTTTGAGGGGTTGTGACTCTGCAGACCGTTTACATGCAGAAAAACCTACATAACACACAAGGGGACGGGTAAGAACCAAACAGGTTTTAACAACTGAATGTCCAGCAGAGGGAGACACACACGCACGCACGCACACACACACACACACACACACACACACACACACACACACACACACGCACGCACGCACACACACACACACACACACACACACACACACACACACACACATGCACACACACACACACACACACGTCTTATTTTATTCTCTTACACCTTGCAGCCATTTTCCTAATCACCTCTCCTCTTGGCTTTCTTATTAATATCATCAACCATAAAATGCTCTGAAACAAAGGTGACGTGTTGAACCTCAGATCAGCAGCTGATTATAACGTCTTGTTGTTTCTCTCAGAGCACAACAGTGAGTTTGGTTTTATAGATGTAATAAAGTCAGTGCAGTAAAAAGAAAGTGAAATATTTCAACCTGACATTGACATCCTGTTTGCAGAATGATCCAGCTCCTTTTTAATTTCACTTCTTTTTAGCCCACGTCTATTTTTGGGTCTGACGTCTTTTGCAATTTGCGAGGTTCAGTTTTATGAGGAACATTTCCTCTAAAGAGCAGGTGGAGAAAAAGGAGAAAGGAAGGTTAAAGTCAGAGAGAAAGTAATAAAATCTCCCTCAATATCATCCAATGACTGCTGTGTCCAATGTCCTTCAATCTACTGCTTTGTAAGTTACTTAAAAGTCTCCTATCATGCAAAATGCACTTTCTGATGTATTCTCTACATCAACATGTGTCTCCGATGTGTCCCCGGTGTGTAAGGAGACTCTCAAAGTGATGTCTTTTCTACATCAACATGTGTCCCCAATGTGTCCCCGGTGTGTAAGGAGACTCTCAAAGTGATGTCTTTTCTACATCACCATGTGTCCCCGATGTGTCCCCGGTGTGTAAGGAGACTCTCAAAGTGATGTCTTTTCTACATCACCATGTGTCCCCGGTGTGTCAGGAGACTCTCAAAGTGATGTCTTTTCTACATCACCATGTGTCCCCGATGTGTCCCCGGTGTGTAAGGAGACTCTCAAAGTGATGTATTTTCTACATCACCATGTGTCCCCGATGTGTCCCCGGTGTGTCCCCGGTGTGTAAGGAGACTCTCAAAGTGATGTCTTTTCTACATCAACATGTGTCCCCGGTGTGTAAGGAGACTCACAAAGTGATGTATTTTCTACATCACCATGTGTCCCCGGTGTGTCCCCGGTGTGTAAGGAGACTCACAAAGTGTCAGGAAATAAACCCCTCTCTCTTTTCCTCCGTACCCACATCTCTAAAAACGGGGGAACAACGGAGCTGATCCAGATTTGCTGCGTCATGACGACATTACTAAAATGTGGGCGGGCTTTACACCAACGGGCCAATCAGAAACGTTGCTGTCAGAAACAATGAGACGTGTTCTGGAAGTAACATGGTCTGTGTTTACATTAGCATGCTAACACTCAGAGCTAACCTGTGCTGGAGAGAGTATGTGTGAAGAAGCAGGAAATCAAAAGGAAGTCACCTTGTGGTAAACCTGAGAGAGAGAAAGAGTTTGAGCTCCATCCTGTTTCAGAGATAATCCTTGATGTGGTTTGGAACATGATAAGGAGTTTCATCACGGCAGCATTTAGCTGAGTATCTGCCGGTAGAATTCTCCTGCTTGAGCTCTCGTCTCGGATCTCGTTTTTTATTTATTTATTATTATTTGTTTTTTGTTTTTAAGCTTTAGACCCAGAATAATAATAATAATGGTATAATACGAGACCTTTAAAATATCGAAGGCCTTTTCTGGTAGTGCTGATGAATTATCCTTCACATCTTTCCTTAAACCAACAACGTTTTCCACTGAAGTCAAGGAAGAATTGTCAGGAAAAGACACAAACAAGGACAACACTATGCTATCGCGACCTGTCACAAGGTAGACTTAAAACTAGAGATTGAGACTATAAACGTATTAGGAAAATGTTCACTGAGGTAATAAATCAAATGAGAAGTAAGGTAATTATCTCGTAGACTTTTATGTATTCTGACTTGAAGGAACGATTGTTAGGAAAAGACGTAGGACAGGATTTTTATTCGGACAATTGAACCATAACAAAGTTTCTCTTCTTCTTTCTCCTTCAGAAGACTCTCTGCAGCCAATGAAATCTGCGGGTCGGCTGCCACATCCAATCAGGACGCGGTGCAGCTTCAGGGGAAGTGTCCTCGGATGCACCAATCACTGCGCTGCGAAAAACCCCAAGACCTGCAAGTCCTGGTAAAAAACTATACAAAGTTATATTCAAAGCTTTATGCAAAGAGAACATGATGTATAGTTGAACGCATAGCTTTCTGTTGAAGAACATTGTTAAAATGTAAATTAAAGAAAAGGGATATTGCAAACAAAATGGATTCAGACAAATAACAAACTTAGAAAAAGGGTTAACGGTGTCTTTAACGCCACTCCTGGTTTTTGGATCTTAATGAGACATGAGTGTTTCTGGACCTCAAATTGGGAATGGTGTTGATCTGTTTCACGTTGTGTAACGAAATGGGCCAGGCATGAGAAAAAACACCACTGAGTTGCATTATGGGATATGTAGTCTCTCTCTTTCAAGCTTGACCTTAAAGTACCTCAAGGTAAAGGTTTCTACGATGACCCCTTTTACAGCACCTCCCTCGGGGTAAAAAGAGAAATGACCCCCCTAGCCTGTAGGGGGTGGTACACATTTAAGCTTTGAATTTGAAATGGGCCAGGACTGAGACGAAACACCACTGAGTTGTGGGAAATGTAGTCTTAATGTCTTTGAAGCTTGACCTTAAAGTACCTCAAAATGAGGGTTCCTTATTTTTTTCTGCTGTTTTTATTTTGCTCATTGAATTGTTACATTTCCTGAATAACAGATTGACATGGAGTAAAGCTTTAATACGCTCCCCAGAGGATGAAGCCTGAAGGATTTTGAAACGGGGAGCCAGGGTCCAAGACAAGAAAACACGGTTGCATTATAAGAAATGTAGTGTCACGATCTGTCTGTGTGGTGTTTTGTCTTAGCTTTTTCTGTCTTTGGTTTCATGTTTTATTTTGAAGAGTGTTCACCCCCTGTCTTGCCTGTTGCTGTCTGTCTGTTTTCCCTCCTACCTGATTACCTGATTGTGTTCACCTGGTGCCCCTGTGTTTTCTCCTCCCTCCTCACCTGTGTCTTGTTTGTGTGATTAGTCTTGTGTGCATTTAAGTTCTGGTTTTTCTGTCTGTCCTTGTTGGTTCGTCGTTTGTCGTTGACTGTGTTCACGAGGTAGTGTTTTGTTTGTTCCTTAAAACCTTAAAATAAAGGTATTTTTCCTGTTTATTCTGCATTTGGGTCCTTCCTGCTTCACTCACCTTAACATGTCGTTTGTAAGGCATCTGAAGCTTTACCTTAAGGCTTAAACTAAACGTGAAGGTTTCTCACAATTGCTGCTATCATACTGATCATTCATTTGTTTGATCCCCCCAAAATCCTTAGATACATTTGTGTTACCCTGTGTTACCAGTAACCCTTTAATGCACGTCCAAGAGGGGAAGAAAACACTGTTGCATTATAGGAAATGTAGTCTTTGTGATGTCTTTAAAGCTTGACTTTAAAGTACCTTGCTGTTGCTGCTTTAATTTCAATCATTTAAACGTTTAAATCTGTCTCTCACAACAGCCCTGAATTTCATTTACAACACACTGCCTCAATGCACTCCCCAGAGGATGAACCTTTTCAGTTTTTACGCCCCCTCTTAAAGCCCCTCCCCCTCTGTTGTAATGACACACAGCGTCCTGTAGGGGGTGCCATTATCTGTAAACACCGTCTCCTGCTGACACTTCACTGAAGAGCTTTAGTCACTCTCATTTTCAGGACCATTACATCATCATTGTCTGAAAAACGCACGCACACACACACACAGACGCACACACACAGACGCACAGACATACGCACACACACACACACACACACACACGCACGCACACGCACACACAGCAGGGGAGAGAAGAGGGGGAGGACAGATTGAGACGCCTGTTTTTCGCGTCTGATCGGAGCGTGAAGTTATGTGCGTTTGAATTTGGGAGGTGGGGTGATGAGGAGGAGGAGGATGAGGAGGGGATGATGAAGAGGAAGAGGAAGAGGAGGGGGTGATGAAGAGGTCTGACGGCTGCAGGATTCCATCACTCTTAGCAACGATTATTGAGTTACCGGGGAAACGCTGTGCGATGTTCTCTGCTTCTCTTTTGTTTGCCTCCTCCTCTTCCTCCTCCTCCTGCTCCTCCTCCTCCTCCTCTTCCTCCCTCTCTCTCTCCATCCTGACTTCCTGCCTGCGTTGCCACAGCGATGCTTTGGGACAGTTGAGCTGAAATCATCTTTGCCGCCGCAGTGCCGAGACGAGGAGGAAAAAAAGTCTCCAGCTTGTTTACTTGTTGGCTTTCTCTTCATCCAAAAGAACACAAAGACGCCGTCAGTGTTTCGCAGCTCTGCAACTTTTTAAAGAAACAGTTTTTTGTCACCTTTAACCCCTTGGCGAAGATCACCAGAGGTCAACGCTTTTGTTTGTGGAAACCAACAACAGGAAGTTGCATGAAGTTGGAACGAGACAAAGCGTCACATGTCTTTACAACTCCGTCAGTCTGAGAGGCGTTCAAACTCTGCTGCGTGAAAACACTCAGACAACTCCTGAAAAACACTTTCTCTGCAAACAAGGAGATGAACAAGGAGGCGGAGGAGGAGGCGCAGCTGCAAGAGGAGGTGAAGGAGGATGAAAAGCGAGAGGAAGAGGAGGAGAAGCAGGACGAGGTGCTGCAGAAAAAGGTGAAGGGATGTGAGGAAGAGTTGCAACAGGAGCAGGACAAGGTGCAGCAGAGTGTGGAAGAAGAGAAGGAGGAGGAGGAGGAGGAAGAGGAGGAGGAGGAGGAAGAGGAGATGTCTCAGACTGAGGATCTGCAGACGCAGGAGAAACAGCAAACTCAGCACGAGACGCAGATCGTGGAGTTTGAGGAACACAATTACAACGACCAGGTCCTGTTCCGACTGAGAGGGATGTGAGTAAACACAGAGACATGCTGATGATGATGAAGATGATGATGATGAAGATGTTGACCGTTTTTGGGAGTCAGACCGACGGCACCAGTGTGTCGTTGCTGTGGTGATGAAAGACAGAAAATTAGAAATTTGTGGGTGCGGTGCGACATCACTGAACAAGAGCGAGAGAGAATGTGTGTGTCTGATATTTAGAGTCACACATCATCACCTGTCTGAGCGTGAGAGATGACGACACAGAGGAGGCAGCAGCAGATGTAAAACAGCTGGGCGCTTTTTTATATATTTTTTACATTTTTTTGTTCTGAGAGGTTGCCATGGTGACAGCAGAGCGTTGCGATTAGCAGCAAAAAAAGTCTCTGCAATGAGAGAGAGAGAGAGAGAGAGAGAGAGAGAGAGAGAGAGAGAGAGAGAGAGAGAGAATTTGTACAGCCCCATTTTAACACGAGGGAATTCAAAATACTTGAATCATGTTGATTCTCCTTCAAAATGTATATAAAGAATCTTGCTCTATGTCAATATGGTCTGCAAATAAGAGAGAGAGACATAGTGAGTCATTCCTTTAAAGAGTCCTCTCCTGCTGATGTTCAGGTGTATATCAGTATGTAGTGTCTCTACTTTAAAGAGTCCTCTCCTGCTGATGTTCAGGTGTATATCAGTATGTAGTGTCTCTACTTTAAAGAGTCCTCTCCTGCTGATGTTCAGGTGTATATCAGTATGTAGTGTCTCTACTTTAAAGAGTCCTCTCCTGCTGATGTTCAGGTGTATATCAGTATGTAGAGTCTCTACTTTAAAGAGTCCTCTCCTGCTGATGTTCAGGTGTATATTAGTATGTAGTGTCTCTACTTTAAAGAGTCCTCTCCTGCTGATGTTCAGGTGTATATCAGTATGTAGTGTCTCTACTTTAAAGAGTCCTCTCCTGCTGATGTTCAGGTGTATATCAGTATTTAGTGTCTCTACTTTAAAGAGTCCTCTCCTGCTGATGTTCAGGTGTATATCAGTATTTAGTGTCTCTACTTTAAAGAGTCCTCTCCTGCTGATGTTCAGGTGTATATCAGTATGTAGTGTCTCTACTTTAAAGAGTCCTCTCCTGCTGATGTTCAGGTGTATATTAGTATGTAGTGTCTCTACTTTAAAGAGTCCTCTCCTGCTGATGTTCAGGTGTATATCAGTATGTAGTGTCTCTACTTTAAAGAGTCCTCTCCTGCTGATGTTCAGGTGTATATTAGTATGTAGTGTCTCTACTTTAAAGAGTCCTCTCCTGCTGATGTTCAGGTGTATATCAGTATGTAGTGTCTCTACTTTAAAGAGTCCTCTCCTGCTGATGTTCAGGTGTATATCAGTATGTAGTGTCTCTACTTTAAAGAGTCCTCTCCTGCTGATGTGCAGGTGTATATCAGTATGTAGTGTCTCTACTTTAAAGAGTCCTCTCCTGCTGATGTTCAGGTGTATATCAGTATGTAGTGTCTCTACTTTAAAGAGTCCTCTCCTGCTGATGTTCAGGTGTATATCAGTATGTAGTGTCTCTACTTTAAAGAGTCCTCTCCTGCTGATGTTCAGGTGTATATCAGTATGTAGTGTCTCTACTTTAAAGAGTCCTCTCCTGCTGATGTTCAGGTGTATATCAGTATGTAGTGTCTCTACTTTAAAGAGTCCTCTCCTGAAAAATTCCACATTAAATTTGCCTCCATATTGTTGTCAAACTCAGGCAGAGTATGAGTCCTTCGGGAATCAGCATCTCATGATTCTGTGTCTTATTTCTCTTATGAGGTTTCACGATATCTCTGCACCTTTTTTCAGACTTATTACAAAGGCTGTTTTGGCGTAATAAATAAAAGTTTTGACAGCAATTTTGGTGCAATCTTTGGAGGCTCATCTTCGAACACAGCATGGAGACCCATTTCATCGAATTGCTTTCTTACCCCACAGGAATTAAGCTTTCTAAAGGCTCGCTTTTTTGTTGCGCAGGAAGCAGATTTCACGCCTCAAAACATCTGTTTATTCACTGAGAATACTGTCAGTAAATTCTAATAGAACACAGACTTTTCTTTACATGTGCAAATGCATCGCGAGAAACACAGCTATAGCGCCTTTTAAAAAGTGTTTTTTTAAGACTTGTTACATGCTAACAATGCCTCGTACACACTTGGATGTAATGGGGACAGCAGGACATGTTTTTTGTGTATTAACAAAACCATAGTGTATTTTTAAAGGAATAGTTTTGAGACATTATTTAAGAAATAGAAAAGAAATAGAACTCCTTTATCGTCTCCTGTATGAAGAGTGATGTCCTCATGTGACCTGAGTCAGCGCTGGTTGAAGACTACAAGAGTTACAATTAAAACTAATCTGCTCTCGCCCCTGCATCCTGCTGTTCGTCTGTGCTGCACTAAAGCATTGATTTTAAACTGTCTTTTAACAATATGTCCATTATGAGTCAGACAATGGTTAAAGACTGCAATGCTACAGAGCTGCACGAGTCTTTCCATTCACACAATAGATATGTAATACGACAATACCTTCATGCATAAGATAGTAATGTATGACATTGATTTAAAGGTCTCCCATCATGCTATTTTGAGGCATATATTATGGCTCTCAGATATATACAAATATATAAAAACATGTCTGATTTGTTTTGCTCAAAATACAAACAGATCATGCATTTTAGAAATCCCTCATACCCCTCTGTTCCAGCTGTTAGAGAAACGCTGATGTTGGGTCCTTAGCTTGAACAAAAAAAAAATAGGAGGCGGAGCTAATGCCTGCTCAGAATTCTACCGGAGATAAAGTTAAATTCTGCTGTGATAAAACGCCATCCTGTTCTAAACCACATCAAGGATTATTTCTGAAACAGTGTGGAGCTCAAATGCTTTTTCTCTTGCAGGTTTATCACAAGGTGAGTTCCTTTTTTATTTCCTGCTTTTTAAACACATGTGCTCTCCAGTACAGGTTAGCTCTGAGTGTTAGCGAGGCTTGCTAATGTAACGTCCGAGGTGTTAAGGCTTCAATGATACTTCTGTGTAACTAATGTAAACAAAGACGAGATTACGTCCAAATCACGTCAGGCATTGTTTCTGATATTAACTCTCTGTGGGTCCACCATCCGAAATTACGTCATATCGGCAGCAAATCTGTATCCGCTCGTTGTTCCACTGTTTTTAAAAGATTTGGGTACGGACGAAAAGAGAGAGGGTTTTATTTTCTGACGCTGCGTGAGTTCCCCGACGCACCGGGACACATGTTGATGTAGAAAAGACATCACAAAGTGCATTTTGCATTATAGGTCCCCTTTAATGTTTACTTACATTTTAATAATCGTTATTTATTACCATAGTAACTATTCTATCTACACAACAAATAAGACTTGGCATTATTGGAAATAAAAAATATCCAAATCTGAATATTTTTTAATTCCCAGGGGAGATTTGGTAGTTGGTCCTTTTTATAAAAATAGTAAAAAAAAAAAACATAGATGAATTAAAATAAAATAGAAAAATATGTAAAGAAAGAAGTTAATGTAAAATGTAGATTAAATAATTTAAAAAAATGTATCTTTATTAAATGGGAAGTTAAAGTAAAATATCCAATAATATTAAATAAAAACATTCAATAGAAAAATGTACATTAAAATAAGAAGCAAACATTTGCACATTGTACTACAATATTCAACAGAACCAAATGCAATTAATATAAGATAAAGTAAATAATCAGATCACAAGTAAATAATTAAATCAATTAATATACATTGAAAATAGGTAATTAATAATAATGGGAGGGATGAACCCCTCTTTAATGGTGACACATGCAGAGCACACAGCACACACAGTGACATGTGTTCTCTGCAGTCTAGAACTAGGAGTCTAGCGCCAGGAGTCTAGAACTAGGAGCCTAGCACCAGGAGTCTAGAACCAGGAGTCTAGCACCAGGAGTCTAGCACCAGGAGTCTAGAACCAGGAGTCTAGCACCAGGAGGCAGCTATTGTACAGCGCCCGGGGAGCAATGGGAGTGGGGGGTTGTCCGGTGCCTTGCTCAAGGGCACCACGGCAGGGCAGGAGGAACTGGGACCTCTCCAAGTAGCAGTCCACACTCCATATTTAGGTCTGGTTGGGGACTTGAACCGGCGACCCTACGGCTCACAGTCCAATCCTCTACTGACTGAGCCACTGCCGGACAAGTGGAAGTAATACAAATAGCATAATAATACAAAAACTATTCATTATTATTATTATTACTACAAAGAATATAAATAAATAATAACCATTTTTTCACAACCTTTAAAGTTTACAGAATGCATTGACAGACAAAGCCAGAGCGGCATACAAAGCAAACAACAACAAAACAAACAAAAGCAAGAAGTTAAGATGAGCTCAGGGTGTCAGCTGACTCAAAGACATTGTGTAGAGATGACAAACAGAACAATAGATAGAAACAACACAATATGTTGTCAAAGGAATGAACAATACAAAGACATGAAAGCAAGTCTATGAAAAGAGGTTTAAAGAAGTGACTGATTATTATCCTCAGCAAGTCGCTCCATTACATTTTGCTCTAAATTCGAGGAGCCATGACGGCAAATATACCTGACCTTTCATTTAAAGGGGACCTATCATGCAAATGCACTTTGTGATGTCTTTTATACATACATATGTTCCTCCTGTTGTCCTTTATTATTGCTATAACATAATACTGTTTTTCATCTTCTTTGTTTTTAAATGAGTTTATTATTATATTTTTGTTTTATTTCGTTCAGTTTTTATTGCACATTTTTTATTTTACTTAAAGGGGACCTATCACGCTAAATGCACTTGTTGATGTCTTTTATACATCACCATGTGTCCCCGGTGTGTCAGGGAACTCACGCAGCGTCAGAAAATAAAACCCTCTCTCTTTCCCTCCGTACCCAAATCTCTAAAACGGGAACAACGGAGCTGATCCAGATTTGCGTCCGATATGACGTAATATCTGAAATGTGGACCCACGGGCCAATCAGAAACGTTGCTATCAGAAACAATGCCCGACTGTTTTGGACGTAATATGGTCGGTGTTTACATTAGCATCGCTAACACTCAGAGCTAACCTGTACTGGAGAGCATGTGTGTGAAGAAGCAGGAAGTAAAAGGAACTCACCTTGTGGTATAACCGGCAAGAGAGAAAGCCTTTGAGCTCCAGACTGTTTCAGAGAGAATCCTTGATAATCCATGATATGGCGTTTCATCACCGCAGTATGTAGCATGAGCTCAGCCCCCTCCTTTTTTATCAATTTTAATTTTAATTTTAAATCTTTATACATAAAATCAGGACTTTTGAAACAGGAAGTGAAATAGAGGGATATGAGGCATGGCTAGAATGATCTGTTTGGTATTTTGAGCAAAAACACTTCATAGACATGTTTTTTATATATTTTGATATATCTGAGACCTGTGCTATTGCCTAGAAATAGCATGATAGGTGACCTTTAAATAAATACCCCCTAAATATTTTTTCATTTTGATTGCATTCTTGTTACCTCTTTTTTATGTTTTAATTCCTTTTTAATTTTATACATTTTCTCGTCTTATTTTCTTCTACCTTTATTTTTATTTTTTTTAACTTTATTTAGTATTTTATTTTAATTCATTGAATTTTTTTAAAGTTTGATATAAGTTTTTTTGACGTTTAAGTGCAAATCTGTGGTTTTTGGATAAACAAGACATTTAGAGACTTTTTTTTTCTTTGCCCATGTTTCTCTGCACATATAATGCATCAGCAATGTGATATAAAACATGCATTTCACGTGTGCTTTATCAGTAACTCCGGTCTTTTCTGCAGTTTCCTGGTAAATTGTGAAGCTCTGGAGCGTTGAGAGCCCTCTTCTGCTCCTCGACAGCTGAACCGTGACTCAGTGTCACTCTGCAGACTCTCAATGGAACCAACATATGATTCAAACCCAGTGTGTGCTGCATGCTTTCAATGTGTAACTCAAACCAATGCATTTCTACATTTTCATCTTATAATGTAATCATGTGTGTTAGGCTCCTCGTAAACAGACACAAAACTTGAACCCGCTATGCAAGAACACTGGGACGGAGACTTAGGTGAAGTGTCAAAAAGACTGGATTTAATAAGTCCACAAAAACCAGGCAGGGGACAAAGCAAACTCTGAACAGAGTGGGGAGAACGTGGAGCAGGGCTGAGACGGAGGTTGGACTGGACGTGGCAGGCAGGACGGAATGGAATGTGGAGTTTCACTGTGAGTATACGCAGAACTGGCGAAGTCTGATGATCGAACCGGAGTTTTAAGCTGCAGCAGGTGAGTGGTGGTAATCAGTGATGATGAGAAACAGGAGCGGAGGTGAGTTGGCGGAAAACGGAAAGTAGGTCAACCACGCCCAAGCCAGGAAGACAGACAAACAAACAGAAAAAAGGAGAAGGAGATACCGCAATTCCTCACAGTACCCCCCCTCAATGGGAGCCACCTGGCGACCACCAGGCTTGTTTGGGTGAGCCCTGTGAAAGGCCCTCACCATGATTGGGTCCAGGACACGGGAACGAGGAACCCAGCATCGCTCCTCGAGGCCATAACCCTCCCAGTCACCAGATACTGGAAACCCCTGCCCCGACGTCTGACGTCCAAAAGATGGTGCACCGTATAAGCAGGGTGATTGTCGATAATACGGGCGGGAGGAGGGGTAAGGCCGGAGGGCTCAATTCACTGGTGTGAACCGGCTTAATCTGAGACACGTGGAAAGTGGGGGTGAATTGTCAGAGCTCTGGGAAGCTTCAACCGGACTGCGGAAGGATTAATGATCCTTAGGATGGGAAAAGGACCAATGAAGCGTGGGGAAAGCTTCTTGGACTCAGAGATGAGAGGAATGTTGCGGGAGGACAACCAGACTGACTGGCCTGGGACGTATGGAGGAGCTGCCTTTCTGTGACGGTTGGCTGATCACTGGTTCCGTGCAGAAGTCTGGAGAAGGGCAGATCGTGTATCTCTCCAGATCTTCTGACAGCGACGCACATGCTGCTGGACTGAGGGAACTGCTAAGTCTCGCTCCTCTTCGGGGAACAGGGGCGGCTGGTACCCTAATGAAGCCTCAAAGGGGGAGAGACCAGTAGCGGAGCAGGTGAGTGCGTTGTGGGAGTACTCAACCCAGGAGAGATGAGAGCTCCAAGTAGAGGGGTTTCGGTCGGTGATGCAGCGGAGAGCTGACTCCAGGTCCTGATTTGTTGGGCCGTTTGATTGGGGATGATATCCAGAAGTCAGGCTGACTGAGGCTACCAGGAATTGACAAACTCCTTCCAAACTCGAGAGGTGAACTGGGGACCGCGGTCTGAGACAATGTCGGAAGGGATACCATGTAACCGGAAAACATGTTCTGTGAGGAGTTGGGAGGTCTCCAGGGCTGACGGGAGTTTTGGAAGAGCAACGAAGTGAGCCGACTTGGAAAACCGGTCTACTACAGTGAGGATTGTGGTGTTGCCCTGGAAGGGGGGCAGGCTGGTAACAAAATCCAGTGCGATGTGTGACCAGGGACGACTAGGGATAGGTAGGGGCTGGAGCAACCCTGTAGGAGACTGGTGGGAGGACTTACTCCTAGCACACGTGGGATAGGCAGAAACGTACCTCCAGAGTGTCCCTGTTGATCGTTGGCCACCAGAAATGTCTCTTCAGGAAAGAAAGAGTGCGGTTTACTCCGGGATGGATTGAGAACCGGGAATTGTGGACCCACTGTAGAACCTTGGAGCGGGCAGCATCAGGAACAAACCGACGGTTCGGAGGACCATTGCCTGGGTCTGGTTGCTCTCTCAATGCCTCCAGGATGGTGTTATTAATCTCCCAAGAGAGGGCGCCTACTACACAACTGTTGGGAAGGATTGAAGCATCTGGAGGCTCGGGAGAGTCAGGAGAGTATAGCCTAGACAGAGCATCGGGCTTTACATTCCTGGAGCCAGGGCGGAAGGTGAGGCAAAAGTCGAAGCGACAGAAGAACAGAGCCCACCTGGCCTGTCGGGAGTTCAGTCGCTTCGCCGACTGGATGTAGGAGAGATTCTTGTGGTCCGTCCAGACCAGGAAAGGCTGCTTGCTGCCTTCGAGCCAGTGTCTCCACTCCTCTAGTGCCAACTTAACAGCCAGAAGCTCCATGTTACCAACATCATAATTGCGCTCCGTAGGAGAGAGGCGACGTGAAAAAAAAAGCACAGGGATGGAGGATGTTATCAGGACCAGCCGTCTGAGACAAACTGCTCCTACTCCAGTGTCAGACGCGTCCACCTCCACAACAAACTGCTTCTCTGTGTCTGGCTGAATAAGGATGGGAGCTGAGGTGAACAAGGACTTGAGTTTGTTGAAAGCTCTGTTAGCCTCTGGAGTCCAACAGAACGTGATGTTGACGGAGGTGAGTCTGGAGAGAGGTGCAGCTACCTTACTGAAGTTCCGGAGGAATCGACGGTAAAAGTTGGCAAATCCCAGAAACCTCTGGAGCTCCCTCCTTGTAGTTGGGACTGGCCACTCCACCACTGCCTTGATCTTTCCAGGGTCTGCCTCCACCTTGCCCTGGCTGATGATATAGCCCAGGAAGCTGATCCGGTTCTGGTGGAACTCACACTTCTCCGCCTTAACATAGAGCTTGTTCTCCAGCAGTCTCTGTAGGACCCGGTGGACATGGTTCTCGTGTTCCTCCTGATTCCTGGAGAAAATCAGGATGTCGTCTATGTAGACAAAGACAAAGCGGTTAAGGAAATCACGCAAGACATCATTGACCATAGCCTGGAAAACTGCTGGGGCATTAGTGAGACCAAAAGGCATGACCAGATATTCAAAATGGCCCAATGGAGTGTTAAACGTTGTCTTCCATTCATCCCCCTGGCGGATGCGGATCAGATGATAGGCGTTTCGAAGGTCGAGCTTGGTGAACAGGGTGCCTCTTGGAGAGGTTCAAAAGCTGAGGTGAGAAGGGGTAATGGGTACTTGTTCTTGACCGTGATATTGTTTAACCCCCGAAAGTCTATGCAAGGTCGTAGCGACTTATCCTTCTTGCCTACAAAGAAGAACCCGGCACCCACAGGAGAAGAGGAGGGACGAATAATACCAGCAGCCACAGAGTCCGTGATATAAAGCTCCATAGCCTCCCTCTCAGGACGGGACAGATTGTAGAGGCGGCTGGAGGGTAGAGGAGCTCCAGGGAGCAGATCAATTGGGCAGTCGTAGGGTCGGTGGGGAGGAAGAGAGAGAGCCCTCTCTTTGCTGAAGACCCAACGCAGGTCGTGGTAAGTAGCAGGAACACCAGTCAAATCTACAGATGCATCAGAGCAGACAACAGGATTTGGGGAAACAGAAGTTGAAGGTATGGCAGAACACAGGCAGTTAGCGAGACAGTGCTGATCCCATTCAATAATCCTTCCCTTAGCCCAATCAATGTGTGGGTTGTGAGTACGTAGCCACGGGTAACCCAAAACCAGAGGTGTGGAAGGAGAGGATATTACCTTTAACTGGATAAGTTCACGGTGGTTTCCGGAGGTGATTAAAGTCACAAGGGGTGACTGTGCTGTGACTGAGGAGATGATTTGTCCATTTAGAGCATAGGCAGTTAACGGTTCCTCTAGAGGCTCCATGCAGAGTCCCAGCTGTTCAGCTAGCTCCCGGTCCAAAAAGCTATCCTCCGCACCAGAATCAATAAGAGCCTGGAGAGGCAATGTCATAGAACTAACACAGAGCTTGGCGGGAATTAGAAAACGAGTCAAGGATGGGGTTAGAGATGATTGCTGTGGACTCGTCAGGAACCCCAATCTCACTGACGAGCCTCCCAGTTTGGTCGTACTGGGCAGTTGGGAATGATATGCCCAGTCTTTCCACAATTCAGGCATTGGCCTGCACCTATCCGGCGCTGACGCTCCTCCGGAGAAAGTCTAGCACGACCCAGTTGCATGGGCTCCTCCTGAGAAGAGGTGCGCACGCTGGGCGACGGGGGGAAAGAGGAAGGTCTAGACACCGAGTGAGCAGAGTAGGAGGAAAAACTGGGCTTACTGAGTGAGACTGGTGAATCCCTCCGTGTCCGCTCAGCTCGGCGCTCCCGCAGACGACCGTCCAAACGAGACACTAAGGAAATCAGCTCTGAGAGATCCGCTGGAACGTCTCGTGCTGCCAATTCGTCCCAAAGCTGGTCCCTTAATCCTCGTCCCATCGAGCCTCTGCAGCGAGTGTGTGAAACTCAATGGAGTAATCAGCCACTGTCCGGCTTCCTTGTTGCAGGCTAAGCAGCTTATTCTCGGCGGAGCCAGAGGAGTTGGGATGATCAAAAACAGCTGAGAACCGATCAGAGAAGCTCTCAAAACGTAGAGTGTTAAAATCCACCGAAGAGTTTAAAGCCTCTGCCCAGGTTAAAGCTCTCCCGCGGAGCAAACCCGAAACAAAATTGATCCTCGTTGCTTCAGCAGCAAATGCAACAGGACGCTGGCGAAAAACCTTGTTACATTGAAACAAAAACCTCTGCATTTCTCCACTTCTCCGTGAAATGGCTCAGGATCGGTGATAGGAAAATCCTGGCGAGGAGAGGGCAAAGGAGCTGGACTGGGAGTGGCCTGAGATGCTACCGTCGAGGTAGTGAGAGCGGAGATCTGGCACGCCAACTCGGAGACATGAAGAGCCATGGACCGGTTACTATCAACCAACGCTCTGATGAGCTTTTCGTGTTCACCCAGGAGGGAGCCCTGACTTGACAGGGCATGAAGGATTGGGGTAGAATCCGCTCCGGATCCTGCAGGGTTCATTTTTGGCCAGTTCTTCTGTTAGGCTCCTCGTAAACAGACACAAAACTTGAACCCGCTATGCAAGAACACTGGGACGGAGACTTAGGTGAAGTGTCAAAAGACTGGATTTAATAAGTCCACAAAAACCAGGCAGGGGACAAAGCAAACTCTGAACAGAGTGGGGAGAACGTGGAGCAGGGCTGAGACGGAGGTTGGACTGGACGTGGCAGGCAGGACGGAATGGAATGTGGAGTTTCACTGTGAGTATACGCAGAACTGGCGAAGTCTGATGATCGAACCGGAGTTTTAAGCTGCAGCAGGTGAGTGGTGGTAATCAGTGATGATGAGAAACAGGAGCGGAGGTGAGTTGGCGGAAAACGGAAAGTAGGTCAACCACGCCCAAGCCAGGAAGACAGACAAACAAACAGAAAAAAGGAGAAGGAGATACCGCAATTCCTCACAATGTGTCATTTTAAATACAAACAAAACTAATCATCAGTATGTAGTGTCTCTACTTTAAAGAGTCCTCTCCTGCTGATGTTTGTTTGTTTGTTTATTTATTTAAAGGACAGTGCACATTAATTCACATTGCTGTAAATGAGCCAGTATTAGCCAGCATGCTAATTTTCAACTGTTGTCCTTGGCAAGATGTTAAATGACCACAACAAGACTAGAAAATAAAAACATAATTAAATAGAGTTCAGCAGACAACATCAGTACAACAATAAATAGGAACAGCAGTACAACAATAGAGAGGAACAAACAAACATGCAAACAGATGAAATACCATCATACCTTGATACAGTTAAAAGTGTTCACATTTTTTATTGTTTAAAAGCCAGTTCTTATGATTGTGGTTAAATGTATGATAGGAGGTGTTATTCCTGATCTGCATTGGTATTGTGTTCCAGAGTGTTGGTGCCCTCACAGAGAAACACTGTTTACCAAAGGAACTGGACCTAAGAGGGGCTACACAGTCCCCTCTTAGGGCAGACCTTGTGGTTCTGCTGTTTGAATTTTTCTGCTGTATAAAAGTGCAGAGTGGTGGGGGGGGGGTGCCTTGCCGTTTAGAATTTTAAAAATGAGACATGCATCAGTGTGTTTTAAAATATATTCCCAGCTGAGCAGGTTATGTTTGTCCAGGATTTTTCAATGGTGGTATAGCTTTGGTTTTCTGTCTAAAACTTTGAGAGCTTGTTTGTAAAGTGACAGGATAGGCCTTAATGTTGTGCTATTCGCCTGGGTCCAGCTGGTTCACCTGGGTCCAGCTGGTTCCCCTGGGTCCAGCTGGTTCACCTGGGTCCAGCTGGTTCACCTGGGTCCAGCTGGTTCACCTGGGTCCAGCTGGTCATACAGTATGTTAGGTGGGGAAGGATCATGGCAGTCATGTAGAGTTTTGCTACAGGTGTTGTCAAACAGTTCCTTATATATCTAAAGTTTGCTAGATTGTATTTAGTTATTTGCGTTACCCTTCTCACTTGTTTTTGAAGGATAGAGTAGTGTCAAGGATAATGCCTAGATATTTAAAATGTGTAACTGTTTGAATGACCTCCTCAGACACATAGACCTTGGGTTCACAGTGTGATACAGTGTTGGTCTTGCTAAAAAAACATACAGACTGTCTTCTTAACATTCAGATAGAGCTGTGAGTCAGTAAGCCATTGATTTACATGAACCATTGCATCATTTAATTTGGCCGCAGCTTGGGCCTTGATTTTTGCATGGACATAAATGACAGTGTCATCAGTGTACATTTGCACCTCACATCCAGTGCACACTGATGGCAAGTCATTTATATAAAGGCTGAATAGAATTGGGCCCAGGATAGATCCCTGGGGTACACCCAGTTCATTCCTCAGGGGTGGTGATGTCTCGCCACTTACCCTCACACACTGAACTCTGTCTGACAGATAGGAGCGCATCCAGTCTATTGCAGTGTGTGAGAAATTAAAATCAGACATTTTGTGAATGAGTACTTGATGATTGACTGTATCAAAAGCTTTCTTAAGATCTAAGAAGATTGCTCCAACAATGCCTCCTTTGTCCATTTTTGATTTAATATTTTCCACAAGGAAACAATTTGCGGTCTCAGTGGAATGATTGGCTCGGAAGCCGAATTGCATCGGGTGTAGTGTGAAAGGACTACTGTTAAGATGTCCAGTCAATTGCTCAGCTACACATTTCTCAGAGATCTTAGACATGACAGGTAAAACACTAATGGGCCTATAGTTGTTTGCACCAGTTGTGTCCCCGGATTCAGGGAGAAGACTGGCTGTGTACAATCAATAGGGGATGAATGTATTTGACCAATTTTGGGACTGTTTTACTGTTTTGCCTCACAGAATTAATAAAATGGTTATTAAAAATTGCCGCTATTTCTGCTGGCCCCTTACATAAGGTTCCATTGTTACTGATCTCCAGCTGCTTTGTTATTTTATGCCCTTTCCCTGTTAGGTTCTGCAGACAGTCCCAGATTTCTTTATGATGTCCCTTAGATTCATGAATGAGATTAACAAAGAAGTTGGATTTAGCTGCCCTGATTTCCTTTGTAACTCTGTTTCGTAAGGACACAAATATATGCCTGTCAGTCACTACATTTGATTTAAGAGAGAGCTTTAGAGCATTATCTCTCTCCTTCATTGATTTCCTGAAGTCACTATTAATCCAGGGGAGGGTGTGTTTATTTTTGGCTTTAGATTGGCTTATCCTGAGGAATCGTTTTGATATATTTTGGATTGTTGACATAAGGGCATGTGTGTTGGTATCCACATGTGTACCTGATAACATTTGTCTCCAGTTAATGTTTTTAATTTCCCTGTCAAATTCATCAATATCACTCTTGGGTATTCTTAATTGGTAAGATTTTGTACTGGGTTTCAAATGGAATTCGAATTTAGTGAGCTTTCTGGCTATGAGAGTTAGGTTGTGGTCAGACAGACCAGTGATACTATTGTAGGTTTTTATCACCCTTTCAGGTTTGTTGCTGAAAATCAGGTCAATCTGGGTTTTGAGGATGTGGTTATTCTAGTAGGCCCCTTAATTAATTGTGTGAGATCAGATTGATTAGATACCCGTTCTAGTGCCTTATTACTTGCTTTGTCCTTCCAGTTAACATTGAAGTCACCCATTAATATTATTTCCTTGGCAGAACTGCATTCTCTAAGCATTTTTTGTAATTTGTCAATAAAAAAAAGGTTTTGCAGATGGTGGTCTGTACACTCCAATGAGAATGAAAGACATCTGTGGTGACAGGCTAACATTAAGACAGATATGCTCAAGCTCATTCTCAGCAGAGCATTGAACCTCATTACATGATATGTGGTCTTTGATATAAAACAGTAACCCCCCACCCCTGCCCACAGCTCTATCTTTCCTAAAAACATTGTAGCCAGGAATATGTATGGCTGAGGATGGGGAGTTTTTATTCAACCAAGTCTCTGACAAATATAAATAGTCCAAGTTAGAGTCTGTTAAGAGATGTTTCATCTGATCACTTTTGGGTACAAGACTGCGGATATTCAAGTGACCCCCCAGCAGACCACTGGGTTTTGCATTATGGTCCCACAGCACTCTGGCATTGTTCACTGTACATGTTCAGGTGTATATCAGTATTTAGTGTCTCTACTTTAAAGAGTCCTCTCCTGCTGATGTTCAGGTGTATATCAGTATTTAGTGTCTCTACTTTAAAGAGTCCTCTCCTGCTGATGTTCAGGTGTATATCAGTATGTAGTGTCTCTACTTTAAAGAGTCCTCTCCTGCTGATGTTCAGGTGTATATCAGTATTTAGTGTCTCTACTTTAAAGAGTCCTCTCCTGCTGATGTTCAGGTGTATATCAGTATGTAGTGTCTCTACTTTAAAGAGTCCTCTCCTGCTGACGTTCAGGTGCATATCAGTATGTAGTGTCTCTACTTTAAAGAGTCCTCTCCTGCTGATGTGCAGGTGTATATCAGTATGTAGTGTCTCTACTTTAAAGAGTCCTCTCCTGCTGATGTTCAGGTGTATATCAGTATGTAGTGTCTCTACTTTAAAGAGTCCTCTCCTGCTGATGTTCAGGTGTATATCAGTATGTAGTGTCTCTACTTTAAAGAGTCCTCTCCTGCTGATGTTCAGGTGTATATCAGTATGTAGTGTCTCTACTTTAAAGAGTCCTCTCCTGCTGATGTTCAGGTGTATATCAGTATGTAGTGTCTCTACTTTAAAGAGTCCTCTCCTGCTAATGTTCAGGTGTATATCAGTATGTAGAGTCTCTACTTTAAAGAGTCCTCTCCTGCTGATGGTCAGGTGTATATCAGTATGTAGTGTCTCTACTTTAAAGAGTCCTCTCCTGCTGATGTTCAGGTGTATATCAGTATGTAGTGTCTCTACTTTAAAGAGTCCTCTCCTGCTAATGTTCAGGTGTATATCAGTATGTAGAGTCTCTACTTTAAAGAGTCCTCTCCTGCTGATGTTCAGGAGTATATCAGTATGTAGTGTCTCTACTTTAAAGAGTCCTCTCCTGCTGATGTTCAGGTGTATATCAGTATGTAGTGTCTCTACTTTAAAGAGTCCTCTCATGCTGATGTTCAGGTGTATATCAGTATGTAGTGTCTCTCCTTTAAAGAGTCCTCTCCTGCTGATGTTCAGGTGTATATCAGTATGTAGTGTCTCTACTTTAAAGAGTCCTCTCCTGCTGATGTTCAGGTGTATATCAGTATGTAGTGTCTCTCCTTTAAAGAGTCCTCTCCTGCTGATGTTCAGGTGTATATCAGTATGTAGTGTCTCTACTTTAAAGAGTCCTCTCCTGCTGACGTTCAGGTGCATATCAGTATGTAGTGTCTCTACTTTAAAGAGTCCTCTCCTGCTGATGTGCAGGTGTATATCAGTATGTAGTGTCTCTACTTTAAAGAGTCCTCTCCTGCTGATGTTCAGGTGTATATCAGTATGTAGTGTCTCTACTTTAAAGAGTCCTCTCCTGCTGATGTTCAGGTGTATATCAGTATGTAGTGTCTCTACTTTAAAGAGTCCTCTCCTGCTGATGTTCAGGTGTATATCAGTATGTAGTGTCTCTACTTTAAAGAGTCCTCTCCTGCTGATGTTCAGGTGTATATCAGTATGTAGTGTCTCTACTTTAAAGAGTCCTCTCCTGCTAATGTTCAGGTGTATATCAGTATGTAGAGTCTCTACTTTAAAGAGTCCTCTCCTACTGATGGTCAGGTGTATATCAGTATGTAGTGTCTCTACTTTAAAGAGTCCTCTCCTGCTGATGTTCAGGTGTATATCAGTATGTAGTGTCTCTACTTTAAAGAGTCCTCTCCTGCTAATGTTCAGGTGTATATCAGTATGTAGAGTCTCTACTTTAAAGAGTCCTCTCCTGCTGATGTTCAGGAGTATATCAGTATGTAGTGTCTCTACTTTAAAGAGTCCTCTCCTGCTGATGTTCAGGTGTATATCAGTATGTAGTGTCTCTACTTTAAAGAGTCCTCTCATGCTGATGTTCAGGTGTATATCAGTATGTAGTGTCTCTCCTTTAAAGAGTCCTCTCCTGCTGATGTTCAGGTGTATATCAGTATGTAGTGTCTCTACTTTAAAGAGTCCTCTCCTGCTGATGATTCTGCATTGAAACAAAAAATAGTGATTCGATTTCTTCCGTTTTTATTTTTACACCTCATTGAATCACTGCTGACAGATCACACGTTCACTCGCCAATGTTTATTACAGGAAAATGAAACACTTCTCTTGGCCTCGACTTCTTCAACCAACACACAAACTTCTGCTGGTTCCACTCTGCTGCCAACAAGTAACTGAAACAAGATGCCGAATGACAAGGGGGGTCTTTAAAGAGTCCCTTTTCTGCTTTTTGGGGGTTTTCCCTTAAGGTTTTAGTGCATGTAAATGGTCTGCAAAGGCTCAAATCACCTTCTTCCAGAACATAGTGACATCACTACGGAAAACTTGCTCTCCTATTGGCTAGCGCTCCAACATATTCTACGTGATAGGCTAAGGGGCGGGACATCTCTAAGTGGTGGACCAATCACAACAGAGCCGGCCAGCTAACCAATCAGAGCAGACTGGGCTCTGGTTTCAGACAAACTGAGGGTTAGGCTAGGTTTCTTCTACAGGAACAAGTCCTGTTTCTCGCTTGAGGCCAGGAAAAGGCTGTGTGACCTTTTTACCTGTGCTGGACTATGGTGATTTGATGTATATGAATGCACCTGCCCATTGCCTGGTCAAGTTAGATGCTGCGTATCCCAGCGCACTAAGATTTGTGACAAACTGTAAAGCATTAACCCATCACTGTACCCTGTATGCAAGGGCTGGTTTGCTTTCACTAACTGTACGGAGGCTCAGTCACTGGTACATTTTTATATACAAAGCCATGTTAGGGAAACTTCCATCTTATATCTGCTCCCTGATCTCACGGAAAATTGTAAGTGGCTCCTGCCTGAGATCGAATGCTGTGGTTTTATTAAATGTGCCAACTGCTAGGACTGTCTTAGGGAAGACAGCTTTTAGATGCGCAGCTCCTCTGTCTTGGAATAGTCTGCAAATTAAATGGAAACTGAACAATCTGGTGCCACTAAATGTTTTTAAAGCTCGGTTGGATGCTACTCAATCGGAAGCTGTTGGTACCTGCTCATGTGGATAGTTATTGTAAATTGTAATCCCTGTAATGATGCTGTAAGATGTCCTTTTTGTTGTTCTGTTGTTTTATGTTTCTATGTTTCATGTGGAGCAGGTCTCCCTTGAAAAAGAGATCAATGATCTCAAGGGATTCATCTGGATAAAAAAAGGTTTGAAATGAAAATGAAATGAAAGAGGGTGAAAAGAGGTGCTGCAGCACAGGCAGTATGAGAACAATAAAGATCTTTCTGAACATTAAAGCATGGAGACATGTCCCAGTAGAGACACTACATACTATTATTACATGGCTAAGTTGAATACTCGATTTTGATTGGTCAATTCGGACATGTCGGAGTGTTTTCTGGTGTTTATCGTGTTCAGATAAATTCAAATGTCCTTTAGTGGGACAATTAACATGACATTTACTGAATATATGTTCTTTGAGGAGTTATTAGCAAACAACCTGTTGTGTTGGAGGACGTGTTGGCGTTTTAAATTGAAAGTTTTTACACCAAAATGAATGGAAAGTGCAGGAAATAATTAAAAAAGGTCCAAAACAAGCCTGAATGACAAATGTGTGTGTGTGTGTGTGTGTGTGTGTGTGTGCGTGTGTGTGTGTGTGTGGGTCTGTGTGTGCGTGTGTGTGTGTGGGTCTGTGTGTGTGTGTGTGGGTCTGTGGGTCTGTGTGTGTGTGTGGGTCTGTGTGTCTGTGTGTCTGTGTGTGTGTGTGTGTGTCTGTGTGTGCGTGTGTGTGGGTCTGTGGGTCTGTGTGTGTGTGTGGGTCTGTGTGTGTGTGTGTGTGTGTGTGTGTGTGTGTGGGTCTGTGTGTGTGTGTGTGGTCTGTGTGTCTGTGTGTCTGTTGTGTGTGTGGGTGCGTGTGTGTGTGGGTCTGTGTGTGTGTGTGTGTGTGTGGGTGCGTGTGTGTGTGGGTCTGTGTGTGTGTGTGTGGGTCTGTGTGTCTGTGGGTCTGTCTGTGTGTGTGTGTGGGTCTGTGTGTGTGTGTGTGGGTCTGTCTGTGTGTGTGTGGGTCTGTGTGTCTGTGGGTCTGTCTGTGTGTGTGTGGGTCTGTGTGTGTGTGGGTCTGTGTGTCTGTGTGTCTGTGTGTGTGTGTGTGTGTCTGTGTGTGCGTGTGTGTGGGTCTGTGGGTCTGTGTGTGTGTGTGGGTCTGTGTGTGTGTGTGTGTGTGTGTGTGTGTGGGTCTGTGTGTGTGTGTGTGGGTCTGTGTGTCTGTGTGTCTGTCTGTGTGTGTGGGTGCGTGTGTGTGTGGGTCTGTGTGTGTGTGTGTGTGTGTGGGTGCGTGTGTGTGTGGGTCTGTGTGTGTGTGTGTGGGTCTGTGTGTCTGTGGGTCTGTCTGTGTGTGTGTGTGGGTCTGTGTGTGTGTGTGTGGTCTGTCTGTGTGTGTGTGGGTCTGTGTGTCTGTGGGTCTGTCTGTGTGTGTGTGGGTCTGTGTGTGTGTGGGTCTGTGTGTGTGTGACCTTTATTTATCTCCCGTTTGATTGCATTAATTCCCTCCTGATGGAAACGAACCAAACAATGGAGTCTTTGCTGTTTGGAGGGAAATAAATACTCTCTCTCTCTCTCTCTTTTTGTGTCGTCTTCTTGTTGCCGTGGTAACAGCCGAGCATTTCGATGCAGCAGCAAACTGTCTGCAAAACGACAGACGCAGATATCTGTCTATTTTTATTTATTTTCCACACATATAGCTCCATCTGTCACTTTGTGGATCTGATATTTCAGATTTTATTTTATATTTTCAAGTGTGTGTTGTTTTTCCAAAGTAACCTCATAAATATAAAATGCTTTGTTGAAGATAGACGGAGGGTGAAATAAAGTGAAAGCGAGAAAATGTGGGACGCATAGAGATCAATCAGAGTGTTTTGTGAAGCATAAAATAAATCAGAAACGCACTGAGAAACAGTTCAGAGGCTGCGGAGAAAAACAGAGTCAAATACCACAGTGTTTATTATGTTAGAGCAGAGTTTCTCAAAGTGGGGGGCGCAGAGGCATGACGGGGGGGGGGGGGGGGGGGGGGGGAGCGGCGAGAGACCAGGAGGAAAAATGGTTTTGAAAAAAAGAAAAAAAAAAGAAATCATAATTTGAAAAAGGATTGATTCGAAAATAATATGATGCAGTACAAGTACGTCTGGGTCTCTGTGTTTCATTCAAGCTCGGCTCTGTGTGTGGAACGAGACATTTTGTGTGCGTGAGCGAACGAGAGAGAGAGAGCGCACCGGTACCGGAGAACGTTGTTGTTAGCTTCTGGTGCTAGCGAGCAAGTGGCCGGGTCTCAAACGCTTTGGTCACGATTAATGTAAACAATTATTTCCGAGGCACACCTTCATATGATCGTTATAGTTATACAAAAATAAGAGAATAAATGAAAAACAGGTATGAAATGGAGATGACATTTTGTCCAAAAGTGGTCCGTCTGCGGTGGACTTCAAAGTCTCCTCTGGTTTCTGACCTAGTGCAGCGTCCAGCGTGTTTTCTGTGGATGAATTCCCCTAAGGGAGGGGGGGGGGCAGTCCATGTACATTTCTTTGTATGTATTTCTGTGTGTTTGTGTTGCAGTAGCTCCATTATCACCCAGCTGTATTTCAATAGATGCTCTTCTTTCCTGCAGGCCAGAGCTTCTGCTCTTCATGTAGGCGGTGTAGATTTAACCATAACAACTGAGCCTGAGGTGATGCATCACAAAGCATGACATCCAACATCTGGAGAAACTCTTCACATAATCAGAAGTGATGGTGCTCAGGGAGGTGAAAGGACAAAACATATGGAAATATTACAGAGGCAAACTCAGTGAGCAACAGCCCCGTATTTGGTCATTATTATCCTAATATATTACATGTTTTTTATGATATTATTGCATTTGTTCATTTTGTCTTACCTTCACAGAATTTTTATTTTATTTATTCTCTTATTTGATCAATTTTAACTATGAACACATTCCTTATTATTATAAATGTATTTATTAATATAATTTTTTAATTATACAATATTTTTGTATTATTATAATAATTACAATGTTATTATTTCATATTTATTCATTTGTTTGTTTTTCTTATTATTATTTTATAATTATTATCTTTTTATTTATTTATTAGTATTATCTGTTTATTCATTTGTTTATTTGTTTCTTTCTTACATTTTTGTATTTAATTATATTTGCACAGGTAGAAAAACAAGAGAAAAACAAACACAGAAAATAGTCCTCCTGTCTGAAAAGCCGTGACTCACCCCTCTCACCTGTCTCTGCTTTCTCTGCTGCATGCTTTTTTGTTTTGTTTTGTATGTGAGCAGAAACACAAAGCAGCTTCTCTCCCCCCCCCCCCCCACAGTAAATCACCCATGGAGTGTAAAATAACAGCTTCCTGCAGCGGAGACGTGCCACAGCTGTGATTATCCTTCAGGGTCAGAATCCTGCGCTGTGATTGGCTCGTTTCACATTAAATGGAGCGTTTAGAGCCTCTCGATTAACTCCTGCTGCAAAATACATGTTTACACCAGAGAGCTTTCATCAGAGAGACACCCTGTTCTCCCTCGTGCACCTTGTTCTCCCTTGTGCACCTTGTTCTCCCTCGTGCACCTTGTTCTCCCTTGTGCACCTTGTTCTCCCTCGTGCACCCTGTTCTCCCTCGTGCACCCCGTTCTCCCTCGTGCACCCCGTTCTCCCTCGTGCACCCCGTTCTCCCTCGTGCACCTTGTTCTCCCTCGTGCACCCTGTTCTCCCTCGTGCACCCTGTTCTCCCTCGTGCACCTTGTTCTCCCTCGTGCACCTTGTTCTCCCTCGTGCACCCTGTTCTCCCTTGTGCACCTTGTTCTCCCTCGTGCACCCCGTTCTCCCTCGTGCACCCCGTTCTCCCTCGTGCACCCCGTTCTCCCTCGTGCACCTTGTTCTCCCTCGTGCACCCCGTTCTCCCTCGTGCACCCCGTTCTCCCTCGTGCACCTTGTTCACCCTCGTGCACCCTGTTCTCCCTCGTGCACCCCGTTCTCCCTCGTGCACCTTGTTCACCCTCGTGCACCCCGTTCTCCCTCGTGCACCCCGTTCTCCCTCGTGCACCCCGTTCTCCCTCGTGCATCCCGTTCTCCCTCGTGCACCCTGTTCTCCCTCGTGCACCCTGTTCTCCCTCGTGCACCCCGTTCTCCCTCGTGCACCCTGTTCTCCCTCGTGCACCCCGTTCTCCCTCGTGCACCCCGTTCTCCCTCGTGCACCCCGTTCTCCCTCGTGCATCCCGTTCTCCCTCGTGCGCCCTGTTCTCCCTCGTGCACCCTGTTCTCCCTCGTGCACCCTGTTCTCCCTCGTGCACCTTGTTCTCCCTCATGCTGCCTGCACATGTGAGGGAAATGACAATAATGATGATTTAATTAGATTTTTGAAGTTGTTCAAGTGTCTGCTGCCTCTGTGTTTCACTATGCGTTAAAGATCCTCTTCAGTAATGTTAGCATGTGCAGGAGACACAGGAAACCTTTTGGGGATTGATTGAGGGAATTTATTTCCGCTTGAAATTGAACTGTTTCCGACTTTTGTCCCGATCCGCTGCAAAGTCAACATGTCCGCTAAACACGAAGACACAACATGTGATTGTTTACTTCACTGACAGTTGTTCTTTTGTCTTTGTCTACATGCAGGCAGAAATACAAGAGCGCCTCGCAGAGGTAAGACACACACACACACACACACACACACACACACACACACACACACACACACACACACACACACACACACACACACACACACACACACACACACACACACACACGCACACACACACACACACACACACACACACACACACACACACACACACACACACACACACACACACACACACACACACACACACACACACACACACACACACACACACACACACACACAAGCCTGTCAATGTCAAATGAATCTACATCTCTCTTCCATTAATCGTCTGACGACCCCTCAGGGGACCCAACCCCTATGTTGGGAACCATTCATACTAAACTGTGTTATAAAAGTATTTCAAACTCCACCAGAAACATGCTGCTCCAGCATGAATGCAGAACGAGTACTTTCACTTTGAAAACATTAAGTACATTTTACCGCTTACTTTAGATAAGATTAAGGTAAGATTACAAATGCAAGGATTTCATTTTGTAGAAAAGTATTGTTTCATTGTTATATTAGTGCTTTTATTTTGGTAAATGATCTGTACACTTCCTCCTGTGTCTGCTCCTCTGAGTCTGGATCACATGTCTTTATTGAGAGTTGAAGTAAGAGCACATTGAGCAACAAGGCAACACACTGCACTTTACATAAAGAGACAAAGACACAGCAGGACATTCTAACATGATCAAACATTAGAGCCAGAGAGTAGGCAAAGAAGCTTTAATGGACAATGAGGTATACAGTCTGCAGTTTGGACTTTACTTTGTCATTACAGGCTATTATGTAATGTAACTGTTTCTGTAACTCCACGTATCCTCTGTATACATATTTAAGTCTTATATTAGATTTGAGATATACTGGGAAATGCTTTGTTTCAGCAGCATGTAAACAAGGCATGGATATTCAAAATATATAAGAGTGACAATAACAGTTAATATATATCAATAGTAGAAAGATATTTATTTGTAAAAGATCAATACATTACGCACAATAAAATATGAGTAACAAACTAACCCTAATAAAACATATATAAAAATAGGAGGCTTTATAGTAGAGTGCACGTTTTAAAAATTCAACAGTCAATGTACGGTATGTGTATTTTGGAACTTATAGTATGTTCACTTTCTGCACACTTAAATATACTCCTGGTTAATTGATAACTGCATTTCATTGGCTCGTACCTGCACTCTGCACAATGACAATAACAAACTCCCCTAATCTACTTCCAATAAAAATGCTAAAAATAAAAAGAATAATACCTATTTTATTTAAATAGAAACACCTGAATATCTGCCGTCTTCAAGTTTTATTTTTCCCCGGTCCGACTCCCCCAGCTGTTACCATGGCAACAGATTCCATCCCGTTTACAGGAAGGTGGTTCGTTGCCGTGACGACGGCACAATGCACCGGGGTACTGTCTTTATACTTTTTTCCTCGGCTTGACACACTCAAGACTCCTCAAATCCCCCCCCCGTCATAAAACACACACTGAGGGAGATATACTGTATACACATCATCAGTCTGAATCAGAATCTCAATCTCAGTCTTTATTTATTTATATTGCACATTTAAAACAACCTCAGTTGACCAAAGTGCTGTACAGGGAACTAATATAAAATAACACAATAGGAGTACTATAAAATTCTAGACAAATGTTACGGAAATGTGAACAACGCATATGTGAGTAGAGCCAAACCCCCGCTTTCGAACTCGGACCATAACACTGTTCATCTAATACCTACAAAACGGTTCTCAAGCGTAAACCACAGACCAAGACTGTAAAGGTTTGGACTAGTGACAGCAGAGAGTCTCTTAAAGGATGTTTTCTCTCTACTGAGTGGAGTATCTTTCATGAGATGGACGTGGATAATGCTACTGAGACGGTAACTGACTATATACAATTCTGTGTTGACAATGAGATACCTCAGAAAGAAATAACTGTGTACCCCAACAACAAACCATACATAACTAAAGAGGTTAAGGACTGCATCAATCGTACAAATATAGCTTTTAAAAACCGGGATAAAACGCAACTGAAATGTGTGCAAAAGGAGCTTAACCACATGCTCAGAGAAGATAGAAGGAGACATAAGGACATTATTGAACAGAACTTTTCTACAATGAACTCCAAGGAACTTTGGGACACTATGAAGGCAATCACAAATATGACTCCAGCTAAAAAACCTCAAATGAACTGAATGACTTTTTCATGAGATTTGAAACCCAGGACTTCTCCTCTGAATGTACAGACATCTTAGAGACCATCTGCTACTGACCAGGACGAAAGGGTGGTGATTGACCCTTTAAAGGTCCGATCACTTTTCAAACACACCTGTACTAAGATGGCCACAGGGCCAGATGGCATCTCTGTATTCCTTCTCAAGACATTTGCAGAAGAACTGACATCAGCATGGTGTCCCATATTTCAAAAATCTGTTGATCTTCACACCATCCCCACCCTCTGGAGAAAATCAATAATAAAACCTGTCCCCAAAAAACCTTGTCCAAAGGTAAACAATGATGTTAGGCCTGTTGCATTGACATCCATTGTCATGGAATGTTTTGAGAGGATCATGGTGCCGCTGCTAAAGAAAGAGGTTGATGTACATTTAGACCCTTTTCAGTTTGCCTACAAGCAAGGGCGTGGCACAGACGATGCTCTAAATAGCATCACACACCTGGGGCCTCATTTATAAAGGGATATACGCTCAACACGCCAGTTTCTACGCAATGTTTACGATTTATAAAATACTAACTTGACGGGAAAATGTGCGGTCCTCCACATTACATTACATTACATTGCATTTAGCTGACGCTTTTATCCAAAGTGACTTACAATAAGTGCGTTCGACCAACAAAATACAAACTTGAAGAAAACATAGTCATATAAGTATCAGGTTTCATAGAGCAACATTTTTTTTTTCAAAAGTGCTACTCAACTGGCTTTATGTAAGCCAGTCCTTTATTAGTATATAAGTGCTTTGTTAGTAATTCTATCGCTCGAAGTGGAGTCGAAAGAGATGAGTTTTCAGTCTGCGCCGGAAGGTGTGTAAGCTATCTGCTGTCCTGATGTCAATGGGAGCTCATTCCACCATCTTGGAGCCAGGATAGCAAACCCACGTGTTTTTGCTGATGGGAACTTGGGTCCCCTTCGCAGCGAGGGTGCAGCGAGCCGTTTGGTTGATGCAGAGCGGAGTGCACGTGCTGGGGTGTACGGTTTAACCATGTCCTGGATGTAGGAAGGGCCAGATCCATTCGCAGCATGGTACGCAAGTACCATTGTCTTGAAGTGGATTCTAGCAGTTACCGGAAGCCAGTGGAGGGAGCGGAGGAGCGGCGTGGTGTGGGAGAATTTAGGAAGGTTGAAGACCAGACGAGCCGCTGCATTCTGGATGAGCTGCAGAGGTCGGATGGCACATGCAGGTAGACCAGCCAGGAGGGAGTTGCAGTAGTCTAGGCGTGAGATGACGAGAGTCTGGACCAGAACCTGCGTGGCTTTCTGGGTCAGCTGGGGACGTATCCTCCTGATGTTGTAAAGCGTGTATCTGCAGCAACGGGTTGTAGCAGCGATGTTTGCAGTGAAGGACAGGTTGTTATCTAGGGTCACACCCAGATTCCTTGCAGTCTGAGTCGGGGAAACAACAGAGGTGCCGATGTTGATTGTTAGGTCAAGAGTGGGACAATCTTTTCCCGGAAGGAAAAGCAGTTCAGTCTTGTCAAGGTTGAGCTTGAGGTGATGAGCAGACATCCACTGAGAGATGTCAGCTAGACAAGCAGAGATGCGTGCGACGACCTGAGTCTCTGAGCGGGGAAAGGACAGAATTAATTGGGTGTCGTCAGCGTAGCAGTGGTATGAAAAACCATGCGGGCTAATGACTGATCCGAGCGAGTTTGTGTACAAGGAGAAGAGGAAGGGACCAAGAACAGAGCCCTGAGGGACCCCTGTAGTTAATTGACAAGGGTCGGACTCCGACCCTCTCCAAGTAACCCTGTAGGTGCGGTCTTTGAGGTATGAGGTGAGGAGGGAAAGTGCAGAGCCTGAAACTCCAAGTTCTTGGAGAGTGCGAAGGAGGATCTGATGATTCACCGTGTTGAATGCCTCCACACAAACTCTAATCCATGCATACGCACTAACAAACACGGGAGAGACGAGAAACTGCGACACCGTTGGCAGAAGGAAGAATGGAGAGAAATATGTGGAAATAATACCATAAATAAAATGTTACCTCTCATTTATCATATATGAAGAATTCATTTTCAAACATTGATTAAAGCTGATCTTAAAATGATTAAACAAACGCCTGTTTGAGACTCCTCAGCTCACAAACACATCACTTGGAGAAATAAATAAATACGGATATGTTATTTAAAACCACCTCGAATATGTTGTGTTAATGTTATGAAATGTTTTCTCATAAATGATGCGGTGAGCAGGAGGACAGAATTACGTCTAAACTGATGCCGTTTTGCATTTCTATAGGTTGTAGATACGAGCATCGTTTTATATACTATCATGTTTAATCATGTTTTATGCCGTTTGCCAAGACGTGATAAGTCGCTCGTAAAACACAGGAGGTATGGAAACTAAGAACACCATATATTTGATAGATTTGGCAGCTGATATAACTCAACACATTCGTTTTATTTCCTTTAACAGGTGGATATAGAGTTGCTGGGGGGGGGGGGGGGGCTGCAGTGGAGACGCTGCAGCACAGCTGATAACTGGAACACAAACCACCAAATACAAAAATAAACATTAATTGACTCCCGATACCTTCTTACAGTTGCTCATCAAGGAGGGGTCTCCTGTCCCCGGTACAAACACACTGCCTGAGGAAGGCTATGTGTATTCTTTTTGTCATTGACCTTTTTCGGACCACTTATTTATTTATTTTGGTGACGATCCGACCTCCATGCTGATACTCTGGCTCAAACTGCATCCACCAAACAATATGATTTATCTCCACCTCCCCAAAATAACCAGAACCTGACACGGTGTGAGACGTCTTTTTTAGCTGTTCTGTCGTCATTTCCTGCGATCTTCTTCATAAAGTCAGTCAGAATGAATGAATGAATGAATGGGCGTTTCTTTGACTATTTATAGGCACATATGGGCGTTACGTGAAGCCCGCAAAAGCTGCGCCACATTTCGAGTAGATTGTGATTTATAAAGGGAAACCGGCGTAGGAAGTGCCGTACGCACTTTCCTCGCCGCTACGCAATGTTTGGTGAATCGAAAAATGTCGGAACATTTCTGTACCTATTTTTTTTTTTTGTACTACGTAAGCAACCTTCCCACGTGAATCCTACGCAAGGCGTTATAAATGAGGCCCCTGGTCACTAAACACCTGGAAGACCCTAAGGCATATGTACGCCTACTGTCTGTGGATTTCAGCTCGGCTTTTAATACACTGCAGCCTCACATCTTGCTTCAAAAACTGATAAAGATCAGTATAAATCCTTTTATCTTGAAATGGTATTTTTCGTTTTTAACCAATCGCACTCAGCATGTCAGGGTCAACAATGCCCTCTCAGAGCCCCGGACCATCAGTACAGGAGCCCCCCAGGGTTGTGTGAGCTCCCCGGTCCTCTTCACACTGTACACAAACGACTGTACGAGAATCCACCCGGAGAATTATATCATCAAATTCTCAGATGATACAGCCATCCTTGGCTTAATGCACAAAGGCAGCAGTTCATCGGCTTATCACTCTGAAATAGAGAGATTTGTACAGTGGTGTGATTTTAACCATCTAGTGCTGAATGTGAAGAAGACTGAGGAGATGGTGTGGGACCCAAAGGCAGTGGGTGACCTTAGGCCGGTGGTTATCCACAATGAACCCATAACTCAGGTCAGCTCCTAGAAGTACCTTGGTGTCCATCTAGAATCTAGATAATACACTCAGCTGGAAGGCGCATGTTCAAGGTCTGTGCTCTAGACTTCAACAGCGGTTGTACTTTCTGCGTCGACTCCGGGCTTTCGGAGTCGACGCAGAAGTTCATGTTACTGTTCTATCATGCAGTGTTGGAGAGCATCATGAGGTGTTACTGCCTGGTATGGTAACTTGACAGTGCAGTCAAAGTCACAGATCGCTCGCCTGGTACAGACTGCTATGAAAATTATGGGGGTTAAAAAACACCCATCTCTCCAAAACATATACGAGCAGTCCATTATCAGACAGGCAAACAAAATGGTGTCTGATCCCACCCACATACTCCACCCAGAATTCCAGCTCCTACCTTCTGGTAGAAGATTCAGGGTTCCCAAGAGCAGGCTGAACCGCTATAAGCTCTCATTCCTACCTATGTCCATTAAGCTTCACATGTAATGAAATGTAGTCAAATGTAATGAAATGTACTTTTTAAATGTTGGCCATGAGGGGTAGTGCAATAGGTCTCCATTGTCAGTATGTGCGTCTGTGTATTGTGTTTGTTCAAACGGTGTATGACTGATGATATGTGTATGTCTCTTAATGTCCACTATGTTTGTATATGTACATGTATGCGGAACTGCAGGACGGAGTCCAGAACAAATTTCCTTACGGGGACAAGAAAGTATATCGTATCGTACTATAATACAAAATAAAAATAAAAACATGATAAAAAGAACAATAACTAGAGACATATACAAACTTTAATACTGGCAACTTCTAATTATGGGAAATACGAAGACGTCTTTTAAAACTACAATTCCCAGTAGAGACGTGCCATAGAACATGTTGCGAAACACAATAGCCAACATGTGTAGTTCTGGAGGGGGTAATTCTCTAAAGCAACTACTATGAGCAGCTCCGACCCTCGGTCCTGACGGACTCCAAAAGTCTGACATTATACAATCAAACAAATAAATAAACACAAGGATAATTGTGTGTTATTGTTGAGTAAATAACAGTGTGTGGTTTAGAAAATAATACAAAATTAGAAGGAAAAAACTATGAAACAATACAGATGTCAGTATTCTGAGCCCCTACTCTCCCCATAACTGACGGAAACAAAAGTCCTACATTATTCAATTAAAATAAAGAAGTAAACACAATAAGTGTGGCTTGATATTGAGTTAGAAAAAGGTTGATAAACGCTGTGAGAATGGATCTGCAGAGAGCATTTCGCCGCGATCCCAACTCGTCTATTACCAACGTTCAGGGAGCTCTATGCAAGTCAATGGGACGCCCTGATAGTTGGAAATCAACGCTAAAAGGTCCCCCACTGCGTTTGATAGTGACGCCAAGGGATCCTGACATAACGTCACTATAGTACGATTTGGGAGTGAGAATATGTTGATAAAAACACATACAAATATCAAAATGTTATGCTCAACTAGTCTTAAAAGCCAGTGCAAAGAGGTGAGTTGTTAGCTGTCAAATCAATTCAAGTTTTATTTATATAGCACATTTATAAACGATTTTTGGTCGAGCCAAAGTGCTGTACATATAATAAAAATAGCCTACAGTAGAAACACTTTACAGCAAATACAACAGCACAGATTGTTCAGAATATCAGTATGAGAAAAACGACACCCTCTGTCCTTAGACCCTCTGTCCTTAAACCTTCTGTCCTTAGACCCTCTGTCCTTAGACCCTCTGTCCTTAGACCCTCTATCCTTAAACCCTCTGTCCTTAGACCGTCACATCGTACAAGGAAAAACTTCCAGAGAAAACCCACAGTTTAAAGGGAACATGGGAGAAACCTCAGGGAGAGCAACAGAGGAGGGATCCCTCTCCCAGGACGGACAGACGTGCAATAGATGCCGTGTGTAAATCTAAGAGATAATACATTTTACAGCATATAGACCGAATGTTAGGAAATGCATGTGTCTGTAATAAGAAGATGAATCCACGAGGATGTCCGCTACAATCCTGTGGAAGCCATCAGGGAAGCAGCAAGACGAGACCCAAGTCAGGACCGCAGAGACAGGTTCAGCCACGACCCGAAGTCCACGACTTAATCCAGAACTCAGGATAGAGGATCCAAGACACAGGACTACAGCAAGAGGATCAGCCTCGACTCCGGATCCCGGTGTAGATATAGATACAAAACAAGAACAAAGATTTGGCTGGGTTAATCGGAACAAGAGAATACACAGACACAGACAGAGAGGGAAAAGGTCATTGGATCAAAGTTATTCTTGATAACCCTCTAGAAAGATCTCATGAACTTCCCCACTCAATCTATCAAGACCCGAGCAGTTCTATTAACAGGCCGGCGCATATCGCTCATGGAATCCCTCACCATATGAACTCTGACCCCTCAAGTGTACAAGTGAAGAGACATCATGTGTCAGCTCCTTTTAGAATAGTATTTATTCTCTTCTCAGAGAAACAAGGGTATGAAAAGAATAGCCAGAAACAGAGGAAGAGAGGCAGAACGTGACTACGTAAATGCACTCTCCTAAATATTAAACGAGTAAGAGGTGAAGAAACACAAAGCCAGAAATTGAAAAGAAAAGGCACCATCATGCTTCCCCTTTGAATAGGGTGGAAATTATGAAGACCCAAATTATGAAGAGGGGACATGGGATACTAGTGAGGAGGGACAACAGTGAAAAGGCCCAACGTATCCAACGTACTAGCACTCTCCAAAGAGACAGAAAGTCAAAGTATACGCCGAGAGGCACAACGAGTCAACGTCAACACACTCTCCTAGAATAGTTCAAGATAAACGGGGTAGGAAGAATATAGTAAGAAACAGAGCTGAAAAGGCGTCCTAGAACGCTTTCCCT
The DNA here is from genome assembly GCA_028583405.1 of Pogonophryne albipinna. Lineage (NCBI taxonomy): Eukaryota > Metazoa > Chordata > Actinopteri > Perciformes > Artedidraconidae > Pogonophryne > Pogonophryne albipinna. The sequence goes on along the minus strand of JAPTMU010000326.1, from coordinate 83,277 downwards.
CTAGTCCAGGGTGAACATGTAGGATAAGAAACAGAGATAGAGAGCACAACAACCTATCTCTTCGCTGTGATTTAAAAAGAATCAGAAATCCTTTATCTGACCTGCAACGGGGAAATGCACATGGTTACAGATAGTGCAGCAGATAAAGTGAGCAAAGAAATGAAAGAATGGCTAAGTATGCACACGTTGTTAATAACACAATAAGTACAAAATAAAATAGCAAATACGTCCAGCATGGTGGGAGGATGTGGCGCAGTGGTCTAGTGCGTTGAAGATCGGATCAGGGGAGCACAGGTTCAAACCCCACTGCAGTCAGCATGTCGTTGTGTCCCTCCTGTGGGGATTGCCCTCAGTATTGAGTACGTGAGTCGCTTTGGATAAAAGCGTCTAACAGGTGATGTAATACGGATGTACATGTTCTTATGTTTATATATCTTTGTACTATTTTATTCTATTTTACCTTTTATTGCACATTCTTACTTATACTGTTTATAGGAACTTCTGAATTATTTTATTTTATTTCATTTTTCGTTGTTTTATTTAACTAATTGCTTTTGTATAAATATGTATATTTTTTACGTTCGTATAAATATCTTGATTTAATTTGTTTAATATGTGTGTCTGTAAAGCATTTTGCTTTGTGCATGTCTGAGATGTGTGTGTGTCTGTAATGTGTTTCCCTGCAATGTGTTTATCAGTAATGTGTGTATATCAGTAATGTGTGTGTGTCAGTAATGTGTTTCCCTGTAATGTGTGTATCAGGAATGTGTGTGTGTGTGTGTGTGTGTGTGTGTGTGTGTGTCAGTAATGTGTGTGTATCAGTAATGTGTGTATCTAATGTGTGTATCAGTAATGTGTGTGTGTGTGTGTGTGTCAGTAATGTGTGTGTGTCAGTAATGTGTGTGTATCAGTAATGTGTGTGTGTCAGTAATGTGTGTGTGTCAGTAATGTGTGTGTATCAGTAATGTGTGTGTGTCCGTATGTGTGTGTGTGTGTGTCAGTAATGTGTGTGTGTGTCAGTAATGTGTGTGTGTCCGTATGTGTGTGTGTCAGTAATGTGTGTGTGTCAGTAATGTGTGTGTGTGTGTCAGTATGTGTTTATCAGTAATGTGTGTGTGTCAGTAATGTGTGTGTGTGTCCGTATGTGTGTGTCAGTAATGTGTGTGTGTGTCAGTAATGTGTGTGTATCAGTAATGTGTGTTTCAGTAATGTGTGTGTGTCAGTAATGTGTGTGTGTGTGTGTGTGTGTGTGTCAGTATGTGTGTATCAGTAATGTGTGTGTGTCAGTAATGTGTCTGTGTGTCCGTATGTGTGTGTCAGTGTGTGTGTGTCCGTATGTGTGTGTGTCAGTAATGTGTGTATCAGTAATGTGTGTATCAGTAATGTGTGTGTGTCCGTATGTGTGTGTGTCAGTAATGTGTGTGTGTCAGTATGTGTGTGTGTCAGTAATGTGTGTATCAGTAATGTGTGTGTGTCAGTAATGTGTGTGTGTCAGTATGTGTGTGTGTCAGTAATGTGTGTATCAGTAATGTGTGTGTGTCAGTAATGTGTGTGTGTCAGTAATGTGTGTGTGTCCTATGTGTGTGTGTCAGTAATGTGTGTGTGTGTCAGTAATGTGTGTGTGTCAGTATGTGTGTGTGTCAGTAATGTGTGTAAAACAACATGTTTATCTTCTGGAGGAGACGCTGTGTGGGCGTTTGATTGACAGGAGGCGGGACATCAGGAAACAGATGGATGTGTTTGTGAACAGCAGCTGAGTGGGTTCCTGTCAGCAGGTGCAGACAGTACTCCTGCTCTCTGATGATGCGTTCACTGACACGTGTTAAAGAGAGAATGTGTGCATCTCTGTGGAGGACTGAACCGTTTCAAATGAGCTACTCAGAATCTCAAAAGAGAGAAATCCAGAGCTAAAGTCACTTTATTACAAACAAATATATTATAACATGTCAACAGAGACATTACCCCACTTAAAACGTATATTGAAATTGTCCCTTTTTTAAACCAATTTACTGACTGATCTAAAAAAAGGTTTTTGAAGTGGAGAGCTCTGCAGATTCCAAAAGATGTAGTGTTATACAGAGGGATGTGCACGGCTCACAGTATTCAAAAGAACAAGATATTGCTCACACGATGTGCATTAATGCAATGCATGCTAATGAGATGGTTGAGAGTTAGATGTTGCTTTAGATTTAGTTCAACACAGACATCAGCAGCAGGTTACAGATGTTATGGCTCGCTGCTTAAAGTTCACAGGATGATTCTTTGTCTCTGACCTTTTACGTCGTGTCCACTCAGATCTCAGCGAACAAATATCAAACAACAAGGAAGCTGTTGAGTTTCCAGAAACTATTGCAGGTATCATTTCTTTTTGAAAGTTTCTCCCTGCAGCTCTCTGTCGGCTCAGACCGCGGTTTCCAGTTTCCGGCTACTTTTCATCCGAGTGTGCAGGTATAAATAGTTTTGGGTGGGCGAGTTCAGGGCGGATTTTCTGTCTGAAATCTGAGTGCCGACACTCGGTGTGACAGAGAGAACAGCTGGGAAGGAAATGACTTCCTGTGGACCCACTTTGGGACGAGGTATCTGCAGCGTGATGAGACTGAGAACAGCGAGAAGTGAATAGCTCTCATTAAAACAGCTACAATTGCTATCCTCAGGGCCGCCCCTCCCTACAGGCTCAGTTCTCCTAGCAGTTCTCCGTGCACCCCCCGCGAGAGTGAGAGTGAGAGGTGACAAGGGGAGCACTCTGTAACCCGACACCGTTGCAATGAATCGACATCTGACCAATCACGGCTTTGATACGGCCACTAGTGCAGGTGAAGAGATGTTGGTGAAAAGACAGTTTCAGTCGGGAGCAAGCAAGAGGGAAAAAACACAAAACATGAAGAAACTAGAGCATCACTCGAAGGTGGGTTATTGTATGAGTCAAATGTACAACTTGTGAATGTTGTAAAAGTCAAATTGCCAATTGCCATTTTAAAACATCAGCTGCAATTCACGACATGAAGAAGGCAGTCTCTGCAGACCATAGGCTAATGGAGATGCAGTTATTTCCAGCATTCTTTATTTACCATTCATTCAAGTATGCTATGCCTTTTATCTGCTAACGTACAGGAGGAGGATACACTGTCTGTCTAGTTGGCTTACATAACAGTTAAAGTTTACAGCCTAAAAAACATGGAGCATTTTTTCCCCTCTTATTCATTTTTATGTCAATTTGCACATTTCATGGTGACGCTCAGCCTCTCCCCTTAACTCCTAACAGTCATCGTCATGGTGACGCTCAGCCTCTCCCCTTAACTCCTAACAGTCATCGTCATGGTGACGCTCAGCCTCTCCCCTTAACTCCTAACAGTCATCATCATGTCAACAACAACACAGAGAAACACTGATAGGAATGTGTGTGTAGTTGTTGATACATTGCTGACAGAGGGAACTAGAATACAGATTTAAGAAATATCAGTTTTTGAGTCATAAGCATGTTTTGTCTTGACTACATTACAATATTATAATAAAATAATATAGTATTTATATTATTGAATTGATTATTATTATTAGTAGAAGTAGTTTATTTGCATTAATTATATTTTAATCTTTTTGAGGCTAGTATTTGGCAGGAAATGCAGACGTATTCACCTGTAAACGCATACTGAACGACATACATGCACATTTACCATTTACCTCACTGTATAAACAAGTAACTGTGTTGATAATAATAATAAACAGGAATTATATTTGCAAAGTACTTTGTTTCCAAAAAAAATAGTTTCACTCCTGTCGGTTGGGGGGGGGGGGGCTCATCTCACAATGTCGCTTGGGGCCCCAAGTTGGCCAGGAGCGGCCCTGGCTATCCTCCTGCAGACAATGCTCACAAACTCATCACTGTTTGTGAGGACAGGCGGACAATGAATGGAAATAAACAATAAGGAGACGTGGTGCCAGTTAATGGAGAACCGCAGGGCACAAAACACATCCAAATGTTTATCAGCTGCTGAGTGAGAGCAGCTGCGCCTCAGAGCAACGATGTGTGAACGTGAGACAGGAGACAAAATGACAAAAAACACATTTCATTCTCTATGTTTTTAACTGGCACATAGAAATCTGCTAGGTGCATGGGTCATACCTTTGTTATTTAAACATTCCCTTTACGATACGTATCCACTTTGAGAAGAGGTATCTGCAGCGTGATGAGACTGAGAACACCATGAAGTAGAAGAAGAATAGCTCTCATTAAAACAGATACTATTCTCCTGCAGACAATGCATCCAATCCCATCCTGTTTCTGAGGTTAGCTGAACAATGAATGGTAATTGACAATAACAAAATATCCTGACAGTGATTGCAGCCGAGCGAGAGCTGCTCCACCTCGATGTGAGACAGGAGAACGATTTCAAAATCAATGTTATATTTTCTGGTTTGCAACGAAATTAAATAGATTTTTGAATGGCACATAGATAGTGTGATAGCTATCTGTTGTCATTTGAAGTCATCCTCAGCTTTTTAAAGATAGTTTTCCAACTTAAGCACTGGTATATGTTCAATCAATGTTTTGCTTGTTGTCATATTAGTTAGTTTTGTAACATCTTATATTCAATAGTTTACTTCACAAAAATGTCCCAAAGTATTTTAAATACATGAATCACTGTGCACATATGACTCAATCAAACTCAAGGCCCGGGGGCCAAATCAGGCCCGTGGTGGATTTAATTTCGGCCCGCAGGATAATTTCTAATTCCTATTAGATCTGGCCCTCCGGTATATTGCACGCACACCTTCACTCCATCCTGAGGGTCTCCTCAGCTCAGAGCCTGACCCCAAACATTGATGACCTTGCACCCAAGATGAGATGCCAAGTATCTGAACTAGCATCACAGAGCAGCAACCTGAGTTTAATGGATGTTTCCTTCTGCACTTTCTCTCTCAGGACAACAGGGCATGTTTGGTTTGTTCTTTGAGGGAAATAGTTTTGTTGAAGCTGTTGTTGGCCTGAGGGAAAATGTACTCATAAGAAATGACTCTAAGCTGCAGATAGAGCCATAATAAATGAATGCAGCTGATTATTTAATGTTTAATGTTGTTTTTATAGGCAATCATTGAAGCTTTGTTAGTTCCAGGTTTAATATGTGCAATAAGTTCAGTTCAATAAGTTCTGCAATAAACATTGAACCAGTCCGGCCCTCCACTAGTACCCATTTTTTAATGTTGGCCCACTGTGTATTTGAGTTTGACCCCCCCCCCCCCCCCGCTCTAGATGAACTACCAGGAAGCTACTGCAAATATCAGTCCAATTAAACAAGTTTTTTTTTTTAGAGTTTGCAACCAAAATAGATGTTGTGTTTAATTGCAAGCTGACAAAGACAGTATACAAATGGGCTGCTGTGAAGAGAGTCCTTTGGGTGCACTATTTTGTTGGTTCCTTATTCTGAGTACCTGGAATTGAATCAGCATCCGTATTGGAAGTACACATCGCACATCTGCTCATTTATCCAAAAACAGCATTAGACATGACCTTTAGTTGATGTCCAGGATATTTTTGGCAGAGAACTTTTAATTTCCTACTCTCTATCCGAGGAGCACATTAGTTTTAATATACACTCAGTTGCGGATAATCAAGTCCATCTTGTTACAAGTCGTGCAATAAATCCTTTGTTCACAGACGTTTATAATGTTCTCTTTGTAAAACTGAGCGGTTCTGTGGAAATATCAATATGTTGTCATTTCGCTGCCTGTTCCCTTCCCACCCAGTGTCTTTACATCCCTGAACATCTTGGACAAAAAGCAATTAAGGAGCCATTATGGCTTCGTTTTAAGTAAACACAAGATTTCCTTTTTTGGAATATTGATTTCCAAAATGTTGAGCCGTGTTTAAATGGTTAAAGGGATTTACTCCTCAATCCTTCTGCAAATACAGCCAGAGGTTACAGAGCCGCATCCAAAGGACCTGAATGTGACCACAGACAACCTGAATAATCCTAGGAAATGTTGGAAAGCCATAAAATCGATTTCCCAAATGAGCTACCTCCGTGCCTCACCACAGCATCTGGCTCTATATCAGACAGGGCTACTATGCTAAATTGCTTTAATAAGCATGTTGTGTCTTGTGGCTCTCTGTTTGATTCTGTCACTGACTGTACTTCTGCTTCTGTGAACGCTCCAATCCTTGACTCTGAACAATGTGGTCTGGAAAACCCTTTCAGTTTTACTCCTTTAACTATTGGTATTGTTCGTGAAGCATTATCCAAGTTAGATCCTAGGAAACCGGCTGGCCCGGACAACTTAGAGCCTTTCTTTTTAAAGATAGCTGCAGATTTTATTGCTCCACCTCTTACTTCTCTTTTTAACCTCACCCTCAGCACAAATACAATTCCAAAAGTATGGAAGTCTGCTTATGTCTTGCCTTTACTGAAAGGAGGGGAGGCAACTATTTTAAACAATTATAGGCCAATCTCTAAATGGTCAGTTCTGGCGAAGGTGCTCGAACGACTTGTGAGTGAACAAGTAAAGGAGTTTTTATGTATAAATGATATCCTGTCTGAACATCAGTCAGGATTCAGAAAGCAACACAGCACCATCACTGCCACAATGAAAGTGGTAAATGACATTACGAGTACCTTAGATAATAAGCAGAGTTGTGCAGCTCTATTTATTGACCTGTCCAAAGCGTTTGATACCGTCGATCATCGCATCTTAAAGCAGAGGCTGGTCAGTATTGGCATGTCCAGCCATGCAGTGGGTGGTTTGTGAACTACCTCTCTGAAAGGTCCCAATGTGTTCACTTTGATGGGCTGTCTTCTGAGTGGTTAAACATTTCTAATGGTGTTCCTCAAGGTTCTGTTTTAGGTCCACTTTTATTCTCCATCTACATCAACAGTTTAGGTGATAATGTGGATGAAGCTACTTTACATTTGTATGCGGACGATACGTGATGTACTGTGCAGGTCCCTCCATTAAGGAGGCTGGTGTTAAATTACAGGCTGTTTTTAACATTATTCAGACTCAGCTCTCTGAACTAAAGCTTCTTTTAAATGTTGAGAAAACCAAGGTAATGCTCTTTTCTAAAGCTAAAAAGACACCAGAGCCTGTTTTAGACATTGTAACTACGCAAGGAATAAAACTTGAAGTGGTTACCTGTTACAAATACCTTGGTATCTGGCTTGATGATTGTCTCACTTTTAAACTTCATGGCAATAACCTGCTTAAAAAGCTGAGTGTTAGGCTAGGTTTCTTCTACAGGAACAAGTCCTGTTTCTCGCTTGAGGCCAGGAAAAGGCTCTGTGACCTTTTGACCTGTGCTGGACTATGGTGATTTGTTGTATATGAATGCACCTGCCAATTACCTGAGCAAATTGGATGCTGCGTATCACAGTGCACTGAGATTTGTCACAAATTGTAAAGCGCTTACACATCACTGTGTACTGTATGCCAAGGCAGGTTTAGCATCACTCTCTGTACGGAGGCTCAGTCACTGGTACACTTTTATTTATAAAGCTATGTTGGGCAAACTCCCGTATTACATCTGTTCTCTGGTAAAGCAGAAAGTTGCAAGCAGCTATTGTCTGAGGTCGCAGGATGTAGTCTTGTTAGATGTACCAAGAGTAAGGACTGTCTTGGGTAAGACAGCTTTTATGTGCGCAGCTCCACTTGCTTGGAACAGCCTGCAGTCCAAATTGAAATTGAGCAATTTTATTTCTCTGAATGTTTTTAAGGCACGTCTGCACGAGATGCTTTCTGACACTATGGGTGTTTGTAAGTGTTGGTGAATATGTAAATATGATGTCCTCTATTGTTGTTTTTATGTTTCATGTGGAACTAAATTGATGCAGGTCTCCCTTGTAAAAGAGATCCATGATCTCAAGGGACCTATCTGTCTAAATAAAGGTTTGAAGTGAAATGAAATGAAAAGGGAAATGTAACGTTTAATTCTACAAAAACATCTTCTGCTTTTTCTTTGAAAGACCAGAGACTTGTTACCTGACCTCTGGAAAGGAAAAGTCTTTTAAGAGAGCTACCAAATACTGGCCTTCATTGACAAACCTGTACTCAAATCTAGCTTTTAAATGTGTGTTTTTAATGTATGCTTTTGTTATCTGGTTGTATACTACCTTCTTTTAGCACTTTTCTAAAACCCTTTCTTCTTTAACCCTAACCCTACTGCCAGGTCTTTTTTCTTAAGTGATCAATATAGTTTTACCTTTACCTATATACCTTTTATAATACAAGACAACTAACATTGTCAGATAAATGTAGAGGGGGAAAAAATACAATATTTTGCCTATGGTATGCAGTGGAGTAGAAATATAAAGTCAGTCTGTCTATAAGTATGGTTTTATTGTCTCGTGCTTTTTCATTAGTTTCTTTTTGTCCTATCGGTTTTGTCTAAATGTATTTATGCTGCTTTTCTATATATTTATTGATGTACAGCACTTTGGTCAACTCGGTTGTTTTTAAATGTGCTATATAAATAAAGTTGGATTGGATATAGTAGCAGCAAATGGAAATACTCAATTAAGTACAAATACCCCACAATTGTACTCAGTTACTTTCCACCACTGATTACTTCTACTGCATTTTGTGATTTGTCTTCTAATGTGTGTGTGTGTGTGTGTGTGTGTGTGTGTGTGTGTGTGTGTGTGTCAGGCTGAAGGGGGTCCTGGAGCAGATGGACCGGGGGGTGGTGGACCTCCAGGAGCTCCGCAGGAACCTGGAGCTCGCAGCCGCCATGTTGGATTCCGTCTACACCGACGAGACCAAGTAGGACTGATTATTAATGAATGGATGGATGAATTATTACATGAATGGATGGATGTGATCGGATGAATGACTGACTGCTGTTTTCATCCTCCAGGCGTCTGTTGGACACGGAGGACGAGCTCAGCGACTTCCAGGCGGAGTCTGTGCCCAGCGAGGTCCGTGATTGGCTGGCCTGCACCTTCACCAGGAAGATGGGCGTGGCCAAGCGTCGCCCCGAGGAGAAGCCGAGGTTCAGGAGCATCGTGCACGCAGTGCAGGCTGGGATATTCGTAGAAAGGTAAGAAAACACAGGGAAAGCTGCAGCAAAGTACACTCTAAAAAACGAGTCATGGGGGTAATAGATTCCACTTCAAAAATAAATAAATAGTTTTTTACCTCAACTTATTTTAGTTGGTTGGTTCAACTTAATTTAGTTTTTAAAGGTGAAAGCTAAGGATGTTAGCAGTACTGAACTAATTGAGTTAATCAGATGGTACTCGGATTAACTTAAAGGTCCCATGTCACGGCCATTTCCACTGATCATAGTTCCATTGTTGAGGTCTACTAGAATAGATTTATATTGTGCAATTTTCCAAACTCACATTGGTTTCTCATACAGCATCTCTGTAAAGTCTGTGTATTCACTCTCTCCACTAAACGGCTCGTTGCAGCTCTTGCCCCCCCCCTCCCTGTGAGCCCAGTGTGCTCCGATTGGTCGGGACGTTGTGAATCGCGCTGAGCTCCATGGAGGTGTGATTTCCTTGTTTAGCGATACACAGCGAAACACAGCCAAACTCAACCTGAACACACACAAAGTCACAGCCGAAGTAAAAACAATAAGTGTGTCTTGATATTGAGTAAGAAAAAGGTTGATAAACGCTGTGAGAATGGGTCTGCAGAGAGAATTTCGCCGCGATCCCAACTGTCTGTTATCAGCCTGCAGCCAGGGAGGAGAGATCAGCAGAGCTGCCTGCACTGAGTGTGTGAGGAAGTCCGTGGATTGGTCAATTTGGACCAATCAGCGGGGGCTTAACGTAACGGCTCCACGGACGTAACGTAACGGCTCCACGGCTTGGTCCATTTCGTTACTGACACGACATGACATCATGATGTACCCGGAAGAATCAAATGGACAGTGACGTATCTCCAACGAGGCATTTTGGGGAGGTATTTTCTGTGTTAGAGTTTTACTCGCTACATGGTGCACTTTGAGGGTTTTGACTCTGCAGACCGTTTACATGCATAAAAACCTTCATAACAACAAGGGGACGGGTACTAACCGGAAAAGCATGACATGGGACCTTTAATAATCGATTCAATTGGCAATACTTAAAAAGTAATTGTTACCTCAATTTATTTAAGTAGAGCCGGTCTATTTTTTTTTTTAGTATATATACACGAACTCACTCATTCATGCATTCACACACAACCTCACAAATAAAGATCTCTGAGCCAAATGATAGCCTCCTAGTGCAAAAAACACATCCGCCGAAAGATGTGGGAACTTTTGTTGATCGACCAAAACAACAGCTTAAAAAAGTCAACAAAGAAATTCAATAGTTGCAAAAAAAAGGATTATTATTATGTATTCATTTCAACAAGGACCATGCATACAAATACAGTCATCGCTGAAAAGAGAAGAGATGAGTTATGCCAGAGTTTAGCAGCTCATCTGCACTCCTTAGATTTAATGCCTTATTTTTTCAAGATATGGAGGAGAAATGTACTTTTGCCACTTTATTTGTCATGTGAACTTTCCACTTACAACTCCTTTTTTAGACATTAAGGAAACAAAGACGTATAACCTGTTATATCTGGAGAAGCTTGTAGAGCAGAGCAGGATTTCTACATGAATCATTTGAAAGCCGTCTGAACCAAAGTAAACCCAGAGGAGAGTGTCTGAGCCGCCATCTGTGAGAGCAACACATCCAGCCTCCACAAGACTTCACACCTCTGCACAAATATATATTATATGTTTGAAAATCTGGCCAAAAGAATATGTAAATGCCGGTTCCGTGCACTTTGAGTCTGGGTCTGGGTTTCTTCATTCTGCAGTAAACAAGAACATTTGAGACATTATTTCCATCGGACTCTGTGTCATTCGCTTGTTTGTGTTATTCATGTTTTAATGTAATAATGCACAAACTCAGCTCTATGAAGAAATGGAGAATACGTGGAGTTCGGTGTGGAAGAATAGACTCTGCACACACCTGTTTCTATTATGATCAGGTTATTCAATGAGTGGCAATCAGCCTGCACGATGTAGGTCTGCTACTCGTTTATGGTGCTGTCGTTAATCCATTGAGGACAAAAGGCTGAAGACATTTGAAGAAGTAAAAAGAGCTAGAAACCTTTAAAGCCCAGACCATGGGTCGGCAACAGGTGGCCCACGGCCCATTGGTGGCCCACGGCCCATTGGTGGCCCACGGCCCATTGGTGGCCCACGGTCCATTGGTGGCCCGCCCCCAAGATTATGAGGCCAGGAAAATTATTTTGAGAATAAAAATAAAATATTATTTTGAGATTTCTTTTTTTTTTTTACAATATCGGGCCGACAGTCGCACATAGGCTATAATGTCCGAATAGAGAATCTACCTACACCTGAAGAATGCTTATTGTACTTGTGTCCATGTAGAGAGGGAATGACACAGCACAGGCACCATCTGGCAGCGGGTGCACTGACGCTGAGAGTGGATCAATAAGTAGCCGGACAGCAAGTGGTGCTGAAATAGCCAACATGCGGTTTGTGGTTTAAAAAAAAGAACACCATCTCACTAAATCATTCAAACGTAATGTTTACTTAGGATATCAAAACATTGACAACAAAATCGGAGAAGCCGCTTGATCATGGAGGGCGGTGCATATGCTGCCACCCCCAAATGATATTGTTAACTTATAAAGCATTAAATGTTGGTTTGGGACCCTAATATATGTCTGAGCTGTTACGAGCCCCCCAGAGCTCTGAGATCATCGGCGGCGGGCTTACTCATTGTTCCCCGGCTCAGAACCAAACACGCCGAAGCTGCGTTTAGTTTTTATGCTCCCCACAAATGGAATAAACTTCCAGAAAACCTGAGGTCTTCACCAACGCTGAGTTCTTTTAAGTCGAGGCTAAAAACACTACTTTTTACAGCTGCTTACCAGAAGCCTTTTAACTTGTCTTAGCACTTACCGTATAACAATGTTGTTTTTAAACTATTTTATATCTCATTAGCATTGTTTTTGTGAAACTGTTATTCCATTATGTTTATTTATTGTGTTCCTCTCTGTTCTACTATCATGTGTTAATGATCATGTAAAGCACTTTGAATTGCCTCTTGATGGAGATTAAAAGGGATAACTGGTCCGCTTTTCAAATCTCCGCGCGTCCCTATCAAGCTGGTTATAATACAGGAAGGAATCCAGAGCTACCAAGTAACCGTTAAACAATAATCTACTTTAATGGTAATATGACAATGCAATACAATCAATACAGTACAAATTCAATACAGTTATCTTTGGGATCCCGAATTTACCTGATGATCACGTGAGCCAGCCAGAAGAAAGAGAGTGAACACAGCGTGTGTCTGTGTTTTATACTTGTCTTACAATGGGATGGGAGGGGTTATCTGATCCTCCCTTTTGGACCTCCTTGATTGGCCGCCCAAATATCACAAACACCTCAGATCTTAGGTTTCCCCAATCACTGTAGGTCAGCTCCATTATCTCTAGATCTAAGATGGATGCAAACCAAGACATGCTCTCACCTTCCCCCCATCGCCCTTTGTTCTCAAAAACACAGGTCAACAGGCCCCAAATCCAGCTCACAGTTTTACACAGATTATTTCCCATTTAAGCTTATTCATAGTTTGCTAACATGAATACATACAAATATTTCACTTCACTCTGCGTCTGAAAAGTGCTATATAAATAAACGTACCTACCTTACCTTACCCCAGCTGCCACCCCAGTTGGCAGCTTTGTTTTGAAAGAAACGTTTTTGCTCATCAGACATTTATGAGAGAAAATCCCTAATGTCCGAGTGCAAGGGAATGCAGCATAAGATGCGAGCCTTGTAACCCCGGCCCTGGCGCGAGCATGGCAAAGTGATTGACGGCGATTTCATTTGAACGGGACGGCCCCAAACGAGAAGCAGTCTGTTAGAATACAGATAATGGCCCTGGCTTTGAACATGGGACTGAAATGGGGCTAGAGGACAAGCCTCCCTTTGGGCAGAGGCTCTGGCCTTTGATTATGTTCAGGCCCGCCATCTAGTGGCTCACAAAGACATTGTCCCAAGGCCAAACTTACTTGGCCGAGACTAACACATATGTTTAGTGTGTGTTCAAAACATCAGGGAATGACAAAGTGGAAAGGGAAGAAGGAAGTCATGAAGGAACCAATGAGTTGCATGTGGAAGCAGTAAGAAATGAACTTAGGAGGTAACGATATGGGAGGACAAAAGGAGACATAGAGGAGGATAGAAGTCAAAAGAATAAGGAGGTATTGGAGGAAAGTGATGAAAGAGGAAGAGTGGTGGAGAGTCAAATGAGCAGATAGAAAAGTAAGGAGCAGGTAAGAAGAGGTTATTAGAGCACAAGAGGAGGTACAGAAAGGAAAGGAAGCTGTGTGGTGCATTATAATGATAACATAATAAGACCTGTGACCCTTCAGAGTCCAGTCCCTCTGAAACAGAACAGACTCTTTCAGACGTGCACTTATTTTTATCTGCAGCAGAAACCTGAAAAACAATCATCAACTTCTTTGAAAATAACCATCAGAAAGCATCCGGGCCGACGTCTCCTCAGATGAGATTATGAGGAGAGACAGGAAGTGTAACGACGTTAGAGATGGAGATCACGTGGGGGGGGGAACAACACTATCAGCTGCTGAGGCTTAATGACACATGAAATACAAAAAAGAAACTAAAACATTTAAATATCGTATATTTTGCACCGCTCTCATAACACACGGTTACCATGGCGACCAACAGCCCATAATGGTCGCACAGTGGATGGGTTAGGGTTTATGAATGCACCAGAGTGTGAGATCTGTGCATGATAATAATGATGGTAATGATACCCCATTTAGTGTTCCAATTCAGATTCTCATCGATAACTGTGTGTGTGTGTGTGTGTGTGTGTGTGTGTGTGTGTGTGTGTGTGTGTGTGTGTGTGTGTGTGTGTGTGTGTGTGTGTGTGTGTGTGTGTGTGTGTGTGTGTGTGTGTGTGTGTGTGTGTGTGTGTGTGTGTGTGTGTGTGTGTGTGTGTGTGTGTGTGTGTGTGTGTGTGTGTGTGTGTACAGGATGTACAGACGGACCTCCAACATGGCCGGTCTCACCTACACCCCCGCGGCTCTGACAGCTCTGAAGGTAAACACAAGTTACATAAATTCACTGTTTACTAAATATGTGTTTTCCTTTTCTTAGTCAGCTCCTTCTTTGTAGAGACACTTTGATCTTTTGTAGAAACTTGAAAGGGAAGAGAGACGAAGACTGTTTAAAAAAGTTGAAGGAAAGTGTTGACGGGAAGTTAAGGAAGGAAGGAAGGAAGGAAGGAAGGAAGGAAGGAAGGAAGGAAGGAAGGAAAGAGGGCATTAGAGGTGGAAATAAAAATGGAAGAGGTAGGAATAATACAAAAGAGATGAAGCGAAGAGTGAAGGAGTGAAGGAGGCAGAGAAGGACAAGTTGGAGACCAAATTAAGGATGAAAGGAGTTAGGAAAGGAGGAGAAAACGGAGGAACGAAAGCTGGGAAGGTTGGACACCAAAAGGACGAGAAAGGGAAGGATATAAGGAGAGGAAACAAGGAAATGGAGGAGGAAGAATTGGACACCAAAAGAAGGATGAATAGGACGAAAGGAGGAGGTAGGAAAGGAGGAGGTAGGAAAGGAGGATGTAGGAAAGGAGGATGTAGGAATAATACAAAAGAGATACAGTGAAGAGTGAAGGAGAGAAGGACAAGTTGGACACCACAAAAAAGGGTGAATAGGAGGAAAGGAGGTAGGAAAGGAGGTGAAAAGGGAGGAAAGTAAGCTGGAAAGGACGAGAAAGGGAAGGATATAAGGAGAGGAACAAGGTAGTGAGATGGGTAAGGATGGAAGGAAAAGGAGGGTAGAGGTGGAGAGAGAAAGATGTCCTTTGATAATAAATGATGTTCCTGAACACATTACTCTCGGCAGCCATTGTTCCTTCCTCCTTCCTCCTTCCTCCTTCCTCCTTCCTCCTTCCTCCTTCAGGAACAACGGGAACAGATGTGTGTGGAAACTGATTCTATAATCCATTCAGCTGAAAATGTTATTAGGACCTAATGAATAATAGATATGCCGTCTCCTCTTCTTCTGTTGAGCAATCCTTATAATGACGCTGCCCCCTGCTGGCAGAGAGCCTACATTACACCGAGGAGACGCACCTTTTGGGGCATGCTGTGTTTCTGTGGTGTCTGCTCTTCTTTGTCATGTTGCCTCTTTGGGGCAGCGTCTCTCTCTGGTGATCTCGCTGCTCTTTGAGGCCCGTTTTGCATCAAATTATGATTTTTTGTACCTTTTTCTGGTCATTCTGAACCTCTTTTGGGTTATAATGCACCTCTTTTGGTTCATTCTATGCTCTGCATGGCCTTTGTTGCAGCGATTTATCGTTGTTTAGCATCTCTTTTGGGTTATTTGGCATCTATTTAAGTTAACATGGAACTCGTTGTGGACCTTTTTGCATCGGTTAATGGTTTTATAGTATCTCTTATTGATTGTTTAGCGTCTGTATAGTTGATTTTTAAACTTTTTTAATTTAATTTGTATTTGTTTTTGGTTGTGTTGCATCATTATTTCAAACTTCAGAGCCCTTTTCAGCTCTTCCAGCATTAGTTTTGCATCTTATTTTGTATCTTGCAGCATTAAGTGAACCTTTTCGCTTGTCTTCCATTTCTCGTTGGTATTATTGTGCGTCTCTTTGTGGTCGTTTGCTTGACTTCCCAACAGCTAACGCTAGGAGTTGTCAGTCATTCAGGAGTCAATCCATGCCAACACTGATGAGACGCGTGCTGTGTTGGTGTTTCCGTCTCAAACTACATGGGATTAAAATGTGAATATCCCTGTTGTTTTGCAGGAGGTGGATCACTGGTCCTTTGACGTGTTTTCCTTCCACGAGGCGACCGGAGACCACGCTCTGAAGTTCCTGGTTTACGACCTTATGAATCGCTATGACCTCATCAACAGGTTCAGGGTACACACACCTTCTTCTGCTAACACCTGGGGAGACACATGTTTCAAATGTTGGGAAAATAAACACTTTTTATCTTAAACTGTCTGCTTGCATATTTACCTGAATTCAGCTTCAGTGTGGACTGATTGCTCACCGTCTGATTGGATTGCAAACACAAATGCTAATTAGATAGATAGTACTGTATGCAGGCTTGGAATTTCGTCATTTTAGGGGCAAGGCCATTTGGCCTTTGGTGTTACACATGTTTTCAGGGCGCAAAGGCCATTGAGGGAAACATTTGGATTTGGAGCTTGCAAATAAATAACACGAATGACATGGAAAACAAATCACTTTTTTAATATCAATAATGTCAAACATGATATCATCATATAGGCCTATGCCTCCTTAGTATTACCGCATATGAAATAAAATACTTTACTTTGAATAATTAGTGTTTGGTATGTTTTCCATATACTACTTCTCCCATTCACAAATCCAAAATCAAATCAAAAAATCTAAAATTCTATTAATATGTAACAAATATATTCCATTTCAGAGCAGATGTAACAGCCTTCAAGGGACAAACTATGCACATACATCATTCAGCAGTGCACAGTGAAGTGTGTGTGCGCGCGCGCGCGTGTGTGTGTGTACGAGAGTATCTTTAATCAACTCCTCACAGCTCTGGTCAGAAACTGGACAAAAGTTAAACATGTACAAACCACAGACTGTCATGGCGAATACAATCGCTGCTTTAATTCTGTCTTTAGGACGTTGTTGTGAGTGTGGACGGAGCAGCTAGGTTAGTTTAGCCTGATTGATCCATTCAGAAAACACGCATTTTAAAAGGTTTCTCGCTTGCTGTCTTATCTGCAGACTTGTCAAAGCATTAATTTGTGTTTTTTACTAACCGGTATCAGTATTTAGTTACTTCGGCATCATTTTGAAACGTGTATTACAATGAATCACGGTCAAATATGTTCATTTTGTAGCAGTTGGTTTCCACCACAGTATTTACATGGAAATAAGCCCCGCCCCCTCTCCAGCGCGTTCTGTTTGAATGACAGGAGTAAACAGCTGACAGCCGCGGTGAAACTCCAGCGGTTAGAGCGATGAGAATATTCGCATCACGTCCGTTGTGAACGCAGCATAATGCAGTTCAGAAAACACTGTTCTGTCGCTTTTAAAGCAACTTCGAGATTTTAACAGTATCAGGGGCACACAGGCCATGGTGGCCGTAGGACGTACAATTATTTGTGGGGCATAACGGCCAGACCGAGGGGCTACGACGGCCATGGCCGTCATGGCCGCCGTGAAAATCCTACCCTGACTGTATGTCCTCTCTTTACTCCTATAATACCTGTACTCTGTGTACTCCATTTACTCTGTGTACTCTCTATAATACTCTGTGTACTCTCCGTGTACTCTGTGTAATACTCCATGTACTCCCTGTCCTCAGATCCCAGTGCAGGCTCTGGTTCAGTTCGTGGAGGCTCTGGAGAGCGGCTACAGTAAACACAGGAACCCGTATCACAACCTGACCCACGCTGCAGACGTTACTCAGACCGCCCACTGTCTGATGCTGCACACAGGACTGATGGTACACACACACACACACACACACACACACACACACACACACACACACACACACACACACACACACACACACACACACACACACACACACACACACACACACACACACACACACACACACACATACCATGTATACATCACTTCAGGGGACATTACATTGACTTACATGCATTTCCTGGAGACTTATCCTAACCTTAACCATAACCAACACATGCCTAACCCTAACCCTAACCCTAACCCTAACCCTAACCCTAACCCTAAACCTAACCAAGTCTTCACCCTAAAATTAATGATTCCCCTCATGGGGACCTCCAATTTGTCCCCATAAGGGAGGCGAGTCCCCACACGTGACTGTGTAAACAGATTTAGGTCCCCACAAGTATAGTAATGCTAGGCCACACACACACACACACACACACACACACACACACACACACACACACACACACACACACACACACACACACACACACACACAGTTGGATGTCCTGAAACTCGTGTTTATAAATGCAACTGTTTATTTCTAAGTGTGATATCTGTGCATAATGATATCATTCATGTGTGTGTGTGTGTGTGTGTGTGTGTGGGTGTGGGTGTGGGTGTGTGTGTGCAGCACTGGCTCAGTGAGCTGGAGATCCTGGCGATGGTTTTCGCTGCAGCGATTCACGACTTTGAACACACCGGAACCACCAACAACTTCCACATCCACACCAGGCAATGGATATAATCTAACATCTGACATTTTTACTTTTAACTGCTTATGTTTAAATGGACATATTTATTTTAACTAACTAATATTTATATTGAAATTGGACGTTGTTCTTTATCTTATAAACCGTAAATATCTTTATTTCATTGTTAATATAACTATAATACTTCTTATGTTTGGTTTGAATATTTTTTATTTATTTACTATTTTATTTTCAGTAAAAACAGAGCAACTGGTGCGAAAGCCATTTAGTATTCCAATTCAGATTCTGATTGATAACTACATGTGTGTCTGTATGTGTGTGTATGTGTGTGTGTGTGTGTGTGTGTGTGTGTGTGTGTGTGTGTGTGTGTGTGTGTGTGTGTGTGTGTGTGTGTGTGTGTGTGTGTGTGTGTGTGTGTGTGTGTCAGGTCGGAGGTTGCGATCCTCTATAACGACCGCTCTATTCTGGAGAATCATCACGTGAGCGCCGCCTACAGACTGATGGCCGAGGACGACATGAACATCCTGGTGAACCTGAGCAAGGACGACTGGAGGTACACACACGCACGCGCACGCGTGCGCACGCACACACACACACACACACACACACACACACACACACACACACACACACACACACAGTTAACTTGTGATTGTCTGCAGGGAGCTCCGTGCTCTGGTGATAGAGATGGTGATGTCCACAGACATGTCGTGTCACTTCCAGCAGATCAAGACGATGAAGACGGCTCTGACGCAGACGCTCAGGTCAGTGAAACACTTCAATCTGCATCAGGATCACATCATCTCAATTCAAAGATGCAAGATTCAAAGGTTTTATTGTCATATGCTCAAAGCTACAGTGTAGAAATGGCAATGCAATTCTTCTGACCTGAGCTCCTCCAGCAATGCAACATATATAATACAATACAAAATAATAAATAGTGGAAGAAGTCTGTATACATGTAAATAGAATATGATATGTACAAGAACAGAATATTAAATTAAATACAAAATAAAGCAAAGATATCTTGTTATGACATTAGAGAGATGCTGAAATGGCCAGAGTGATCTTCACTTCATTCAGAATCCAAACACCTTTTTAAGGTAGATGATTATAATAATAATAATAATAATAATTCATTCTATTTAGACCACATGAGTCAAACTCAAGGCCCGGGGGCCAAATCCGGCCATTGGTGGATTTAATTTCGGCCCGGAGGATAATTTCTAATTCCTATTAGATCTGGCCCGCCGGTATATTGCACAACAGGGCATGTTTGTTTTTCTATTTGAGGGGAATAGTTTTGTTGAAGCTGTTGTTGGCCTGTGGAGAAATGTAATCATAAGAAATGACTTTGGAAAAGCTGCAGATAGAGCCATAAGAAATGAATGCAACTGATTATTTCATGTTTAATGTAGTTTTTATAGGCAATCATTGAGTTCCCATCAGCAGAAACACGTGGGTTTGCTATCCTGGCTCCAAAATGGTGGAATGAGCTCCCATTGAAATCAGGACAGCAGATAGCTTACACACCTTCCGGCGCAGACTGAAAACTCATCTCTTTCGACTCCACTTCGAGCGATAGAACTATTAACAAAGCACTTATATACTAATAAAGGACTGGCTTATCTAAAGCCAGTTGAGTAGCACTTGAAATGTTTTTGCTCTATGAAACCTGATGTACTTATATGATTCTGTTTTCTTCAAGTTTGTATTTTGTTGGTCGAACGCACTTATTGTAAGTCGCTTTGGATAAAAGCGTCAGCTAAATGCAATGTAATGTAATGTAATGTAATTTAAGCTTTGTTAGTTCCAGGTTTAATATGTGCAATGAGCTTTTCCAGAGTGCAGCATTTGACACTGTTGACCATCGCATCATGTGTCGGCGACTCCAGGAGGTGGGAATCGCTGGCAAGGCTCTGGACTTTTTCCACTCGTACCTCACAGGAAGACAGGAATATGTCCGTCTTGGAAAAAGCACCTCCGACATAAACTGTGTCACCTCTGGTGTACCCCAAGGGTCAGTCCTTGGGCCATTGCTATTTTTAATTTACATGTTGCCCCTGGGACAAATACTGAGGAGCCATAACATCAGCTTCCACACATATGCTGATGACACACAGATGTATTTCCAAACTGCCCCGGATAAACATCTGGCACTTTCAAATGTCTCAAGATGCCTGGAACACATACACCACTGGATGAGCAACAACTCCCTCCAACTGAATAGCAGCAAATCAGAGGCCATTCTGATTGGAACACCACATCAAACACAAACAACTGATATCCCTCATATCAGCATCAATAGCCACTCCATTCCCCTCTCCCCACTTATAACGAGCCTAGGTGTGAAACTGGACTCATCCCTTTCATTCCAAGCACACATAAAGACGGTCTGCCAAGCCTCATACTACCACCTGAGAAACATCTCCAAAATGCGACATCTCACCAAACCGGATGCCGAAAAACGGCTCCATACCTTCATCACCTCCCGCATTGACTACTGCAATTCTCTGCTTGCAGGCATTCCAGCAAAAAACACTCAGAGACTACAATATGTACAAAACTGTGCCGCCCGGATACTCACAAAAACACGCAAATCAGAGCACATCACCCCCATCCTTCACTCACTCCACTGGCTCCCTGTAACACACCGGCTCAACTACAAAGTCCTCATAATGGTCTTCAACGCCATCAACCACACTGGCCCCACCTACCTACAGGAACTGCTAACCAGAAAACATTCCCATACCTCACGCACACTCAGGTCAGACAGCTCCAATCTCCTGGCTGTTCCGTGGACGAAACTGGTCAGCATGGGAAACCGTGCTTTCTCCTCTCTGGGTCCACGTCTGTGGAATCAGCTTCCAGAGAACATACGGACCTCGGCATCACTCTCAGTTTTTAGGAAATGCCTCAAGACACACACCGCATTTTACTGACTGTCCTTTACTTTATTTATTTTAAAACCTTTTATGCTCTTAACCTTTTATTTTAATTGTTTATATTGCCATATTTTATCCAATATGCTCCTTTAGATATATTTTTACTTATAGCTTTGTGAAGCACCTTGAGATGACGTTTGTCTTTAAAGTGTGCTATATAAATCAAATGTATTATTATTATTATTATTATTATTATTATTTCAATAAGTTCTGCAATTAACATTGAACCAGTCCGGCCCTCCACTAGTACCCATTTTTTTTATTTTGGCCCACTGTGTATTTGAGTTTCACACCCCTGATGTAGAGGCACCTTTCAAAGCACCCAAGGACACCTAACAATTCATAACATATTCTATGGAAAGGGTTAAGACAGTACAAACGGACCGTAACATTTTTTTCATGTATTATTATTTTCTTTATCATCCATGTGCAATATTTAACTTTAAACATGCACGTGCACATTTGTTTTTACATACACGTGCATTAAAACTCTTTAAAAATGTATCTGCAATACACCTTGCTTTATCCATGTGCAATACACATATTTAATCATCATTTTCAGTATTTGTTTTCTAACATTATGAACTTGAATACACAAGGGAAAAAGGACTCAAATGCACGACCCGGGAGCCAGAGAAAGGATATACAAAAAAGATAACGGCACTCTTAACGAGGCGACAAAAAATAGGTTTCACTAAGGCACAAGAAAAATCGCTCACAATGTGAGGAACAAACCTACAATACGTTTCAGGAGCATGAATAAGGCGTGTGACAAGATAAGCAAATGCTGATGAGCAGAGTTCTGGCATGAGGACAGGACAAGACGAACTGACAACAAACAGAGGGAGACTGGGGAAGTTAAGCAGGAGATAACTGGGCACAGGTGAAAACAATCAGGGGCGGGGCTGGCGCTGATGAGCGCGGGAGAAACACACAAGTCAAGGAACCTGGAATGAGACGTAACAAGTGAGTGTCAAAACAAAACGGGAAGTGAAAGACAATACAAGAATGAACAAACAACAACATGAAATGTGACTGACTCAACACTTTTGACGGTACACAACAACATCCATGTGCAATACTCCTTTTTGTATTACCATTGCCAATACTCTCTCCATGCAATATTATTTGTTTCTCTCCTGACTTGACCTACTTACATCTCATTATTTTTGAACTACTTGTTTGTTTGCCCCTCAGTCTGGACAAAGTGAAGGTGTTGTCTCTGATGCTCCACGCTGCAGACATCAGTCACCCCGCTAAAGCCTGGCCGCTGCACTACCGCTGGACCCACAGCCTGATGGAGGAGTTCTTCAGACAGGTCACTATTATAAGATATATAGATATATATATGGACTGTACTTAAGTACACACTTGAGCTGCTTGTACTTTGCTAGAGTATTATAATGCTGCTAGTTGTACTCCACTTGGGAACTACACCAGGTTTTTCTTTTGATTTACAATATCTTGCCAATGACATAGCTTGTCCAGCTTTCTCTTTGAAATGACAGCATTTGCTTTGCTGAGTCCATCACGTTCAAGCTGTAACATGTGGATGTAAATATCACACAGTTGTTTTGATCACACCATATTTATAATGTACTGTTTCTCACCAGGGAGATAAAGAGGTGGAGCTCGGCCTTCCCTTTTCTCCTCTCTGTGACCGCAAAGCCACCATGATCGCCCAATCACAGATCGGTAAGAAGATCAATAATACAATAGGCTGTCAGTGTGTGGTAACTTTGAGACCCCTGCTGGTGGTCTGAAGAACTGAGGAGAGGAATGGGTTGGATGATCACCTTGTAAAAAGCAGAGTAACTAATGTTGAAATCTCCCTCGTCCCCGGCTTGAGCTTCAATCTCAGGATCCAAGTATCTGTGATCCTCTCCAGAGGAGAAGGAGTCATCACATACAGAGCATCAACTAGTTCCTGAACAGTGTCCTTCACATGCTGATATCCAAGAGAGGGAGTTACACAGTCACAAGATGGAGGAATAGAAAGCAGTATTCAATGTTTACTTCAGATTAGCTCCACGTCAGAAATGAGCATGCTTGATGTCTCTCTCCATAGAGGCTGAATCATCATGTTAATCACATAGCTATCATCTGCCTCAAACAGTCCTGATGCTCTTCTAGGTAATCACACATCCTGTCATGGACACAGCTACAGTTGGGATACCTTTGTTAGCATGTGGACTCTGATATTGGAAGAGGACTTTCAGTGTTTTCCAAACAGTTATAATTTCCTTCTATCTTCTGTACCCTTCTCTCATGTTTCAGGTTTCATCGACTTCATCGTAGAGCCGACTTTCAGCGTTCTGATCGACACGACGGAGAAAGTGATTGGTCCTCTGATCGAAGAGGACAGGAAGGCAAGAGAGACGGGGACCAGGAGGTCGAGGTACTAAAACGATTAACAAATACAAGTTAACACAGTTCTAGTACGAGAAGAATACTTTATCCACAAGTGTAACAGACGTAAGGTTGGGTATTGAAAACAGGATCTGCGCTGGAGCAGGTTTCCCTCTCAATGCTTCGACTGTAACAAAACTCTCATCATTGAATAATTCTTCCAAATAAAGAGCCACTAAACTTAGGTTATCAGCCAATATACCAAGTACTGATCCGACATTAGTACACTTCTTTTTCCCAAATTGAAAAATCAAAAAAATCTCTGTTTTTAGAAGTGATTTAGATTTGTAATTGAAAGTTCCCATGAAAGGAAAATAGATAATTTTTATCCTGTATGTAATGTGCTAGTCGTCAGCTATATGCTATATTTGTTGAAATGTAAATTCAATCTCAAGAAGTAAAAAGCTAAAGTTAAGGTTTAAGGCAGGGGTCGACAACCTTTTTGATATGAAGTGCCATTCCAAAAATAAAATCTGATCAATGTGCCGACGTTCGTGAACTGTCAACGGGGGGGGGAAGTCGACACTCGTGAACTGTCAACGGGGGGGGGAGGGGGGGGGGGGGAGCCTCGCTGCGGGGAAGCTGTGGACCTCTGTCGCCTGTCAGCGCAACTTACATGATGCCGTTTAAACACACAGAACGTGTCGTCGCTGACGACCGGACGTTCTGTGATTCTCCAGAACACACAGATGGCCAGTCCGCCCCTGTGTAGCATATTATTTTCAATGACAGATGAGCAGATCGCCACTGGGCTTTCAACTAAAGACACAACCACGCAAAAAATGCGGAGTTAAAGAGAGCGGGGCCTAGAAGTGATTCTTCTGTGCTGCGTTGCGTGCATGGCTTCCTTCTGCAGGTAACGGGGAGACACGCTCTGGCGGCGGTCTCATTCAGGATCTGAAAATACAATTTAAATATTTTGCACACTTATTCCTAGTGTGTCACCGTCACTGGTTACGGTACCGCGTGCCAATGGTGGCACACGAGCCTAGGGTTGCCGACCCCTGGTTTGAGGGAACTAAATCACGGTCACATTACTTCACGTCACCTCCGCTAAGCTAAAGGCGGCTAATGCTGGGCTATAAAGGAACTGCAGCACGGTCACATGACTTCACGTCACCACCGCTAAGCTAAAGGCGGCTAATGCTGGGCTATAAAGGAACTACAGCACGGTCACATGACTTCACGTCACCACCGCTAAGCTAAAGGTGGCTAATGTTGGGCTCTAAAGGAACTCATTTCTGCACCTATCTATTTGTTCAAGACGAGTTAATTGTCTAATTCTATTGGACAGATTGTAGTTAATGTGACATTAACAACCTCCCCTGGTTCCCCATTGGTCCAGTCTCACAGGAAGTGGTTCCGTTACCGTGGAGGCGGTGCAGAGACACAGCAGCAGTCGCCATGGGAACAGCGATGACGGACAGCTGGACTTCTCTCTGACGGCCATCGACCTGCCGGCTATGAAGCAAAACCTGTCGGACGTGATCGGGAGCAACAAGGACCGCTGGAAAGAGCTGTCTGTGCACGGTACACACACACCACACCCACACACTCACGTATGCACACGCACACACATGCACGCACACACACATAGTGGTGGACAGTAACTACAATTTTTAGGTACTTTTCTGTACCCCACTACATTAATCTGACATCATTATTGTACAAAATTATCGACATATAATTGCACAAGCTATCCTGTATGTACTAACTAAAACAATTGTTAATAAGGCTTATAATTAACATGTAATTAACATGACGTTTTATTTCAAATTTATATGTATATTTGACCTTTTTAGAACTTTTTCATGCTAATATATCAGTACTTTTAATAAAGAAAACTTTAAACGCAGTATTTTTTTTACATATCTTCGTCAGACAAACACTATAGGAAATCATGAGTTTGAATCTCTGTCTGTAAGTCATACCTGTATGCTGTCTAGCCATCATCTTTTAAAAATGCATCACTGTTTCTCGACACGTAAATGATCTCTGTATTCCCTGGTTTAGACGCTGGGTTTGAACACAGTTTGGCTATGTTTCATTACTGAAAAAAGGTGTAAATTGCTCACATTGCTCACATCTGGGTGCCTGCTTTGATGTGTGACAGTCATTAGTCTAATTAGTGTTGACTTCCCGACTTCAGAGGAGTGTTAAACAGAAACATTTAGCTGATTTCTCATCATCAAACAATACCAAATGACTGTCAGCGCACCAATTTGGTCCAGACAGAAATATTTCAACAACTATTGGATGGATTGCCAAGAAACTTTATGGAGATACTTCAGGGATAATCCTGCAGACCTTTCTCTGCTTCATGACTGCTTTGTTTGTGAGTGAAATCTCTTGACATTTAGTTGATGGATAGCTGTGACATTTGGTGGAGATTATCCAGGTACTTTAAGGATAAACTTTAATGACGTTAGTGATCCCTAACATTTCCTCTAGCACCATCGTCACATACGACCAAATACCTGAGGAACTAATGACACCTGCACCATGTGTTTAGTGCTAAAATCAGGCAAACATCAGTATGTTAGCATCGTTAGTTTGAGCATTTAAAAAATTCACAACGTGTTTTTTAACCAAATACTAAATCACATATAAATGTAAATGAAATGTTCTTAAACAAGTGTTCCTGTGTTTTGAACAGAGCTGGCCAGTAAGGAGAAGGCAGACAAAGAGGAAGAGCAGTCCAACGTCAACTCAGACGTTCAATCAAATGCCTCGCCCAGTCACAGTGTCCCTGATGGACAAACGACGGACCAATCACAGGAGGGCTCCCCGCCTGATGAAGAGAGGCAGGACGACACGCCTCCTGTCCACCTGACATGCAACGGTACGAAAGGGACATCGTAAAATAACGTTTCCTAAAATGTGACTGTATTCAAAGCCGCCTACTATACAAGTTGAGTGTGTCCAACAATACACACTCAACATTGTGACAGATATGAGTGTTTTCAAATACAGCCTCTCCATAGGGTGGTGCAGTGATTTCTTTTTTTTGCAGGCCAAATCTTAAGTTTGCATCTGCCCTTTGTAAAAAGCCAACAGATTGTGTGATTTTGGATTATGTCAGAAAATAATATCTGTGTCAAACAAACGTTTATGATACTTACACGTTTTGTACAGCAGGATAATCTCCACATATTAACACCATTTATGATTTCTGAAGTAAAAAGCTAATGTTGGGCTATAAAGGAACTACAGCACCAGGCCCGGTTCCAGAACAAAATGACTCAGGGTGCATCTGAGATTAGAGAGGGTGCAGTGGTATAGTGCTATTTTTATAAGTGGGGAGTGGACCTAACACCCTGTAGGGGGGTCCTCACCTCCTCTAGGGGGGTCCGGGGGCAGGCTCCCCCGGGAAGATTCTTTTTAAAATATTGAAGTTAAAAGCATCAATCTGGTGCACTTTGAGAGCAAAATGAAGAGATCTATGGATACATCTCAACACCATATGAAACAGAACTGTAAACAGATTTACTTTTTCTTTATGGATATTTCACAAATCACTCCCCTTTTAAGATGACCAAAATGTCTACATGCATAGCAGAAGATGGCATCTTTTTTACATGAATATTCCAGCCAATCTGTGTTTTGAAACATGAGCTGCAAAATGAGCGCCTTAATCCATTGTACTGGCGAGTTGGGTACTTTTTTAAATATACCTGGGCAGGCTCTGTTTAGCTGAGGTCCTCTGGCACTTGCGGGCCGCTGAGGGGTGGCGGTGTTTGGGGCAACGAAGACGGCTGCGGCTGCTCCGCCTCCGTGGGCGAGGTGGGCAAAGCCGGCGAGTCGGGCGGGAGGACTGTCCACGACAGTGGCCGCGGGTAACGTAATGTCCCTGATCTGAACTGTTATTACCTGCAGTAGATGCAGTGTTACTGCTGGCGATAAGGGCTGGTTATTTAATCATTTTCTGATGTCCATCATTGACTGCTGTGTAAGCACCTTGCAGATGACGAACGCGCAGCGGCACAGGTCACCCGCACCTGACATAATAACGTTACTTGCCATTTAAATTGACCAAATAAATGCAGCAGACAATGTTATTTAACCACAATTACAATTTATTTTATTTCAACTATATTCTTCTTCTTATTATTATAATTACTAATAATATTATTATAATAGTTAGTTATAATAATGTATAATAATATTAGTTATTATATATGAAATATTTTTCACTTTTTTTTTCAATTTTAATTTTTCAAATGAGGGTGCATAACAACTCAACTGAGGGTGCAATGCACCCTTATGCACCCCCGTAGAACCGGGCCTGTACAGCACGGTCACATGACTTCACGTCGTCACCGCTAAGATAAAGGAGGCTAATGATGGGCTATAAAGGAACTACAGCACGGGCACATGACTTCACGTCACCACCGCTAAGCTAAAGGCGGCTAATGTTGGGCTATAAAGGAACTACAGCACGGTCACATGACTTCACGTCACCACCGCTAAGCTAAAGGCGGCTAATGTTAGGCTATAAAGGAACTACAGCACGGTCACATGACTTCACGTCGTCACCGCTAAGCTAAAGGCGGCTAATGTTAGGCTATAATGGAACTACAGCACGGTCACATGACTTCACGTCGTCACCGCTAAGCTAAAGGAGGCTAATGTTGGGCTATAAAGGAACTACAGCACGGTCACATGACTTCATGTCATCACCGCTAAGCTAAAGGCGGCTAATGTTAGGCTATAATGGAACTACAGCACGGTCACATGACTTCACGTCACCACCGTTAAGCTAAAGGCGGCTAATGTTAGGCTATAATGGAACTACAGCACAGTCACATGACTTCACGTCGTCACCGCTAAGCTAAAGGAGGCTAATGTTGGGCTATAAAGGAACTACAGCACGGTCACATGACTTCACGTCATCACCACTAAGCTAAAGGAGGCTAATGTTGGGCTATAAAGGAACTACAGCACGGTCACATGACTTCACGTCACCACCGGTAAGCTAAAGGCGGCTAATGTTGGGCTATAAAGGAACTATAGCACGGTCACATGACTTCACTTGGTCTTTACTGATGTACTTTATGTCTTTGATCACTTTCAAGCCTTCTTTAAGGCATCTAACAAACACATTTCATGTTTTTGTGGTTGCAGGGGCGGGGCTAGCGGAGGAGAAAGAGGACGAGGAGGAAGTGCCTGAAAAAGCCTGATGGCTTCACGTTGAAAATGGATATGTGTGTGGCGGATCACCTCAAGTGCGGTGCAGTGACGGCAAGAGTTTGGACTTGTGTGTTTTAAACACAGCAGTGACTCAGCGGCCCCTCAGTGGCCCCCTAAAGAAGGAGCTTATGTTTACAACCGACCATGAATAAAAAAAATGCATTCAAAGTGACGACATTCATCAGATTAAAGCTTCTTAGCAGCTTCATGGTCCATTCACTGTGGTGAAAGTGTTTTATGGTTGTACTACTAGAGGCTCAGAGGAACAATGTCTGTGAAAGTGAAATGTCAATATTTGAATGTAAATAAAAACAGACAGGTTGAAAACCAAAGAGCGTCCAGTGGCTGTTCATGGCAGGTTAAATATCTCTGTTCATGGAGCTGTTAGGAAGAAGCCGAGCACAGCGACAGGTGTGTGCTTATAATCCTCTTGTAATATGTTTAGAGAGTGAAGGGTGATTTCTGCTTTGATTTCTGCTTTGATTTTCTGCTCTATGCTCAAATTATCAAGCATGTGTTCCTGGCCAGGTCCCAATAAGTGATGTCAAATAATAATCTATATTTCCTTTGGGATATAGGAGTAGTTGTTAGCTTTGGTCCAAACTGGAATATCTCAACGGCAATTGGATAGATTTCCATTAAGCTACCGTAATTCACAACACATTTTCAAAGACACAATGACATACAGATGATCCGACAGTATTTTTTCCTCTCCTCTCGTTAAAAACAACAATATTTGTAGATAGTCATGCTGACTTTCTGTGCATTTATCCAATAAAATATGATTTTAAGAGATCAAAAATAAGTGTTTTGGCTCAAATTGCCGCTGTTAGTTAGCTAGCTTGCAACTTTATCGTTTGTGTTGTCAAATCATTACAGACTGCTCAATAAACCCTATAAAAATTAACATTGGCTTATTTTGGGCACAAGTATAGTGGTATGTTTATTAAGTAGTACAAATTATTTGTATAATGCAAGTTTCACCAAAGTAACCGCTATCGCTAACGTTACGTATATGGTGGCTATCAACGTTATCATTAAGAGTAGCTATCATTCCAGACCGCTCAATCTACCCTATCAAATTAATGGTGGCTTCTTTTCAAAGGCAGTATAGCCTATAGTGGCACATTTATCAAACTGTGACAAAAATACACAATTATAACATATACAAATATAATATATTTATTTGTGTGGTGCTGTGTTCACTGAAGCAAATGCTATTGCTAGCGCCAAGATGACAGTCGTATTGCTTTTTGTCACACTATTTTTTTTAAATAGCAAATATAAACAGGAGTAGGCAAATCGAGACACATGTCGTTCCCTGTACCTGTTGTGACATCACTGATGGGGGCGTGGCCAGATGTTTGAACCCACAGAGAGCAGCAGCAGTGAATCAGTGTGGATTTTACATTAAACTATTTTAAAGGACGTTTCTTTTTTCTCCAACATGAGTCGTCTTGCTGTACTTTTGGCCAGTATACCCATAGGCCAGCATATTATACTCTACACCATCTCTGTAGAAACTGGTACAAAAACACAAGAATGTTCCTTAAAATTCCCACAATCTTAGTGCTTTTTATTTTTTTTAAAACACGTTACTGTCATTTCTACTGACTGTGAAAATAGAACCACAACAGCTGAAACTCTTTAGATCCTCTGAGCACCGTGTTCGTTAATGCAGTGTGTGTGTGTGTGTGTGTGTGTGTGTGTGTGTGTGTGTGTGTGTGTGTGTGTGTGGACTGTACAGCTCTTTTCAATATATATTATATTAAACATTCAGCACTCTGGTCCACTACTGTTTTCATTTTAAAGTAGAGACACTACATGCTGATATACACCTGAACATCAGCAGGAGAGGACTCTTTAAAGTAGAGACACTACATACTGATATACACCTGAACATCAGCAGGAGAGGACTCTTTAAAGTAGAGACACTACATACTGATATACACCTGAACATCAGCAGGAGAGGACTCTTTAAAGTAGAGACACTACATACTGATATACACCTGAACATCAGCAGGAGAGGACTCTTTAAAGTAGAGACACTACATACTGATATACACCTGAACATCAGCAGGAGAGGACTCTTTAAAGTAGAGACACTACATACTGATATACCACCTGAAACATCAGCAGGAGAGGACTCTTTAAAGTAGAGACACTACATACTGATATACACCTGAACATCAGCAGGAGAGGACTCTTTAAAGTAGAGACACTACATACTGATATACACCTGAACATCAGCAGGAGAGGACTCTTTAAAGTAGAGACACTACATACTGATATACACCTGAACATCAGCAGGAGAGGACTCTTTAAAGTAGAGACACTACATACTGATATACACCTGAACATCAGCCGGAGAGGACACTTTAAAGTAGAGACACTACATACTGATATACACCTGAACATCAGCAGGAGAGGACTCTTTAAAGTAGAGACACTACATACTGATATACACCTGAACATCAGCCGGAGAGGACTCTTTAAAGTAGAGACACTACATACTGATATACACCTGAACATCAGCAGGAGAGGACTCTTTAAAGTAGAGACACTACATACTGATATACACCTGAACATCAGCAGGAGAGGACTCTTTAAAGTAGAGACACTACATACTGATATACACCTGAACATCAGCCGGAGAGGACTCTTTAAAGTAGAGACACTACATACTGATATACACCTGAACATCAGCAGGAGAGGACTCTTAAAGTAGAGACACTACATACTGATATACAGCTGAACATCAGCAGGAGAGGACTCTTTAAAGTAGAGACACTACATACTGATATACACCTGAACATCAGCAGGAGAGGACTCTTTAAAGTAGAGACACTACATACTGATATACACCTGAACATCAGCAGGAGAGGACTCTTTAAAGTAGAGACACTACATACTGATATACACCTGAACATCAGCCGGAGAGGACTCTTTAAAGTAGAGACACTACATACTGATATACACCTGGACATCAGCCGGAGAGGACTCTTTAAAGTAGAGACACTACATACTGATATACACCTGAACATCAGCCGGAGAGGACTCTTTAAAGTAGAGACACTACATACTGATATACACCTGGACATCAGCAGGAGAGGACTCTTTAAAGTAGAGACACTACATACTGATATACACCTGAACATCAGCAGGAGAGGACTCTTTAAAGTAGACACACTACATACTGATATACACCTGAACATCAGCCGGAGAGGACTCTTTAAAGTAGAGACACTACATACTGATATACACCTGGACATCAGCAGGAGAGGACTCTTTAAAGTAGAGACACTACATACTGATATACACTTGAACATCAGTAGGAGAGGACTCTTTAAAGTAGAGACACTACATGCTGATATACACCTGAACATCAGCAGGAGAGGACTCTTTAAAGTAGAGACACTACATACTGATATACACCTGAACATCAGCAGGAGAGGACTCTTTAAAGTAGAGACACTACATACTGATATACCTGACACTGAACATCAGCAGGAGAGGACTCTTTAAAGTAGAGACACTACATACTGATATACACCTGAACATCAGCAGGAGAGGACTCTTTAAAGTAGAGACACTACATACTGATATACACCTGAACATCAGCAGGAGAGGACTCTTAAGTAGAGACACTACATACTGATATACACCTGAACATCAGCCGGAGAGGACTCTTTAAAGTAGAGACACTACATACTGATATACACCTGAACATCAGCAGGAGAGGACTCTTTAAAGTAGAGACACTACATACTGATATACACCTGAACATCAGCAGGAGAGGACTCTTTAAAGTAGAGACACTACATACTGATATACACCTGAACATCAGCCGGAAGGACACTTTAAAGTAGAGACACTACATACTGATATACACCTGAACATCAGCAGGAGAGGACTCTTTAAAGTAGAGACACTACATACTGATATACACCTGAACATCAGCAGGAGAGGACTCTTTAAAGTAGAGACACTACATACTGATATACACCTGAACATCAGCAGGAGAGGACTCTTTAAAGTAGAGACACTACATACTGATATACACCTGAACAGTCAGCAGGAGAGGACTCTTTAAAAGTAGAGACACTACATACTGATATACAACCTGAACATCAGCAGGAGAGGACTCTTTAAAGTAGAGACACTACATACTGATATACACCTGAACATCAGCAGGAGAGGACTCTTTAAAGTAGAGACACTACATACTGATATACCACCTGAACATCAGCAGGAGAGGACTCTTTAAAGTAGAGACACCTACATACTGATATACACCTGAACATCAGCAGGAGAGGACTCTTTAAAGTAGAGACACTACTACTGATATACCCTGAACATCAGCAGGAGAGGACTCTTTAAAGTAGAGACACTACATACTGATATACAACTGAAACATCAGCAGGAGAGGAACTCTTTAAAGTAGAGACACTACATACTGAT
>JAPTMU010000326.1:20000-49082 GCA_028583405.1 Pogonophryne albipinna | reverse complement strand
TCTCCTGCTGATGTTCAGGTGTATATCAGTATGTAGTGTCTCTACTTAAAAGAGTCCTCTCCTGCTGTGTTCAGCTGTATATCAGTATGTAGTGTCTCTACTTTAAAGAGCCTCTCCTGCTGATGTTCAGGTGTATATCAGTATGTAGTGTCTCTACTTTAAAGAGTCCTCTCCGGCTGATGTTCAGGTGTATATCAGTATGTAGTGTCTCTACTTTAAAGAGTCCTCTCCTGCTGATGTTCAGGTGTATATCAGTATGTAGTTGTCTCTACTTTAAAGAGTCCTCTCCTGCTGATGTTCGGTGTATATCAGTATGTAGTGTCTCTACTTTAAAGAGTCCTCTCCTGCTGATGTTCAGGTGTATATCAGTGTAGTGTCTTTACTTTAAAGAGTCCTCTCCTGCTGATGTTCAGGTGTATATCAGTATGTAGTGTCTCTACTTTAAAGAGTCCTCTCCTGCTGATGTTCAGGTGTATATCAGTATGTAGTGTCCTCTACTTTAAAGAGTCCTCTCCTGCTGATGTTCAGGTGTATATCAGTATGTAGTGTCTCTACTTTAAGAGTCCTTCTCTGCTGATGTTCAGGTGTATATCAGTATGTAGTGTCTCTACTTTAAAGAGTCCTCTCCTGCTGATGTTCAGGTGTTATCAGTATGTAGTGTCTCTACTTTAAGAGTCCTCTCCTCTGATGTTCAGGTGTATTCAGATGTAGTGTCTCTACTTTAAAGAAGTCCTCTCCTGCTGATGTTCAGGTGTATATCAGTATGTAGTGTCTCTACTTTAAAGAGTCCTCTCCTGCTGATGTTCAGGTGTATTCAGTATGTAGTGTCTCTACTTAAAGAGTCCTCTCCTGCTGATGTTCAGGTGTATATCAGCATGTAGTGTCAGCTACTTTTAAAATGAAAACAGTAGTGGACCAGAGTGCTGAATGTTTAATATAATATATATTGAAAAGAGCTGTACAGTCCACACACACCACACACACACACACCACACACACACACACACACACACACACACACACACACACACACACACACCACACACACACACACCACACACACACACCACTGCATTAACGAACACGGTGCTCAGAGGATCTAAAGAGTTTCAGCTGTTGTGGTTCTATTTTCACAGTCAGTAGAAATGACAGTAAGTGTTTTAAAAAAAATAAAAAGCACTAAGATTGTGGGAATTTTAAGGAACATTCTTGTGTTTTTGTACCAGTTTCTACAGAGATGGTGTAGAGTATAATATGCTGGCCTATGGGTATACTGGCCAAAAGTACAGCAAGACGACTCATGTTTGGAGAAAAAGAAACGTCCTTTAAAATAGTTTAATGTAAAATCCACACTGATTCACTGCTGCTGCTCTCTGTGGGTTCAAACATCTGGCCACGCCCCCATCAGTGATGTCACAACAGGTACAGGGAACGACATGTGCTCGATTTGCCTACTCCTGTTTATATTTGCTATTTAAAAAAATAGTGTGACAAAAAGCAATACGACTGTCATCTTGGCGCTAGCAATAGCATTTGCTTCAGTGAACACAGCACCACACAAATAAATATATTATATTTGTATATGTTATAATTGTGTATTTTTGTCACAGTTTGATAAATGTGCCACTATAGGCTATACTGCCGTTGAAAAGAAGCCGCCATTAATTTGATAGGGTAGATTGAGCGGTCTGGAATGATAGCTACTCTTAATGATAACGTTGATAGCCACCATATACGTAACGTTAGCGATAGCGGTTACTTTGGTGAAACTTGCATTATACAAATAATTTGTACTACTTAATAAACATACCACTATACTTGTGCCCAAAATAAGCCAATGTTAATTTTTATAGGGTTTATTGAGCAGTCTGTAATGATTTGACAACACAAACGATAAAGTTGCAAGCTAGCTAACTAACAGCGGCAATTTGAGCCAAAACACTTATTTTTGATCTCTTAAAATCATATTTTATTGGATAAATGCACAGAAAGTCAGCATGACTATCTACAAATATTGTTGTTTTTAACGAGAGGAGAGGAAAAAATACTGTCGGATCATCTGTATGTCATTGTGTCTTTGAAAATGTGTTGTGAATTACGGTAGCTTAATGGAAATCTATCCAATTGCCGTTGAGATATTCCAGTTTGGACCAAAGCTAACACTACTCCTATATCCCAAAGGAAATATAGATTATTATTTGACATCACTTATTGGGACCTGGCCAGGAACACATGCTTGATAATTTGAGCATAGAGCAGAAAATCAAAGCAGAAATCAAAGCAGAAATCACCCTTCACTCTCTAAACATATTACAAGAGGATTATAAGCACACACCTGTCGCTGTGCTCGGCTTCTTCCTAACGCTCCATGAACAGAGATATTTAACCTGCCATGAACAGCCACTGGACGCTCTTTGGTTTTCAACCTGTCTGTTTTTATTTACATTCAAATATTGACATTTCACTTTCACAGACATTGTTCCTCTGAGCCTCTAGTAGTACAACCATAAAACACTTTCACCACAGTGAATGGACCATGAAGCTGCTAAGAAGCTTTAATCTGATGAATGTCGTCACTTTGAATGCATTTTTTTTATTCATGGTCGGTTGTAAACATAAGCTCCTTCTTTAGGGGGCCACTGAGGGGCCGCTGAGTCACTGCTGTGTTTAAAACACACAAGTCCAAACTCTTGCCGTCACTGCACCGCACTTGAGGTGATCCGCCACACACATATCCATTTTCAACGTGAAGCCATCAGGCTTTTTCAGGCACTTCCTCCTCGTCCTCTTTCTCCTCCGCTAGCCCCGCCCCTGCAACCACAAAAACATGAAATGTGTTTGTTAGATGCCTTAAAGAAGGCTTGAAAGTGATCAAAGACATAAAGTACATCAGTAAAGACCAAGTGAAGTCATGTGACCGTGCTATAGTTCCTTTATAGCCCAACATTAGCCGCCTTTAGCTTAGCGGTGACGACGTGAAGTCATGTGACCGTGCTGTGGTTCCCGGTGGTGACGTGAAGTCATGTGACCGTGCTGTAGTTCCTTTATAGCCCAACATTAGTCTCCTTTAGCTTAGTGGTGATGACGTGAAGTCATGTGACCGTGCTGTAGTTCCTTTATAGCCCAACATTAGCCTCCTTTAGCTTAGCGGTGACGACGTGAAGTCATGTGACTGTGCTGTAGTTCCATTATAGCCTAACATTAGCCGCCTTTAGCTTAACGGTGGTGACGTGAAGTCATGTGACCGTGCTGTAGTTCCTTTATAGCCTAACATTAGCCGCCTTTAGCTTAGCGGTGATGACATGAAGTCATGTGACCGTGCTGTAGTTCCTTTATAGCCCAACATTAGCCTCCTTTAGCTTAGCGGTGACGACGTGAAGTCATGTGACCGTGCTGTAGTTCCATTATAGCCTAACATTAGCCGCCTTTAGCTTAACGGTGGTGACGTGAAGTCATGTGACCGTGCTGTAGTTCCATTATAGCCTAACATTAGCCGCCTTTAGCTTAGCGGTGATGACATGAAGTCATGTGACCGTGCTGTAGTTCCTTTATAGCCCAACATTAGCCTCCTTTAGCTTAGCGGTGACGACGTGAAGTCATGTGACCGTGCTGTAGTTCCATTATAGCCTAACATTAGCCGCCTTTAGCTTAGCGGTGACGACGTGAAGTCATGTGACCGTGCTGTAGTTCCTTTATAGCCTAACATTAGCCGCCTTTAGCTTAGCGGTGGTGACGTGAAGTCATGTGACCGTGCTGTAGTTCCTTTATAGCCCAACATTAGCCGCCTTTAGCTTAGCAGTGGTGACGTGAAGTCATGTGACCGTGCTGTAGTTCCTTTATAGCCCATCATTAGCCTCCTTTAGCTTAGCGGTGACGACGTGAAGTCATGTGACCGTGCTGTACAGGCCCAGTTCTACGGGGGTGCATAAGGGTGCATTGCACCCTCAGTTGAGTTGTTATGCACCCTCATTTGAAAAATTAAAATTGAAAAAAAAAGTGAAAAATATTTCATATATAATAACTAATATTATTATACATTATTATAACTAACTATTATAATAATATTATTAGTAATTATAATAAGAAGAAGAAGAATATAGTAATTGTAATAAATTGTAATTGTGGTTAAATAACATTGTCTGCTGCATTTATTTGGTCAATTTAAATGGCAAGTAACATTATTATTATGTCAGGTGCGGGTGACCTGTGCCGCTACGCGTTCGTCATCTGCAAGGTGCTTACACAGCAGTCAATGATGGACATCAGAAAATGATTAAATAACCAGCCCTTATCGCCAGCAGTAACACTGCATCTACTGCAGGTAATAACAGTTCAGATCAGGGACATTACGTTACCCGCGGCCACTGTCGTGGACAGTCCTCCCGCCCGACTCGCCGGCTTTGCCCGCCTCGCCCACGGAGGCGGAGCAGCCGCAGCCGTCTTCGTTGCCCCAAACACCGCCACCCCTCAGCGGCCCGCAAGTGCCAGAGGACTTCAGCTAAACAGAGCCTGCCCAGGTATATTTAAAAAAGCTCATTTTGCAGCTCATGTTTCAAAACACAGATTGGCTGGAATATTCATGTAAAAAAGATGCCATCTTCTGCTATGCATGTAGACATTTTGGTCATCTTAAAAGGGGAGTGATTTGTGAAATATCCATAAAGAAAAAGTAAATCTGTTTACAGTTCTGTTTCATATGGTGTTGAGATGTATCCATAGATCTCTTCATTTTGCTCTCAAAGTGCACCAGATTGATGCTTTTAACTTCAATATTTAAAAAAAAATCTTCCCGGGGGAGCCTGCCCCCGGACCCCCCTAGAGGAGGTGAGGACCCCCCTACAGGGTGTTAGGTCCACTCCCCACTTATAAAAATAGCACTATACCACTGCACCCTCTCTAATCTCAGATGCACCCTGAGTCATTTTGTTCTGGAACCGGGCCTGGTGCTGTAGTTCCTTTATAGCCCAACATTAGCTTTTTACTTCAGAAATCATAAATGGTGTTAATATGTGGAGATTATCCTGCTGTACAAAACGTGTAAGTATCATAAACGTTTGTTTGACACAGATATTATTTTCTGACATAATCCAAAATCACACAATCTGTTGGCTTTTTACAAAGGGCAGATGCAAACTTAAGATTTGGCCTGCAAAAAAAAGAAATCACTGCACCACCCTATGGAGAGGCTGTATTTGAAAACACTCATATCTGTCACAATGTTGAGTGTGTATTGTTGGACACACTCAACTTGTATAGTAGGCGGTTTTGAATACAGTCACATTTTAGGAAACGTTATTTTACGATGTCCCTTTCGTACCGTTGCATGTCAGGTGGACAGGAGGCGTGTCGTCCTGCCTCTCTTCATCAGGCGGGGAGCCCTCCTGTGATTGGTCCGTCGTTTGTCCATCAGGGACACTGTGACTGGGCGAGGCATTTGATTGAACGTCTGAGTTGACGTTGGACTGCTCTTCCTCTTTGTCTGCCTTCTCCTTACTGGCCAGCTCTGTTCAAAACACAGGAACACTTGTTTAAGAACATTTCATTTACATTTATATGTGATTTGTATTTGGTTAAAAAACACGTTGTGAATTTTTTAAATGCTCAAACTAACGATGCTAACATACTGATGTTTGCCTGATTTTAGCACTAAACACATGGTGCAGGTGTCATTAGTTCCTCAGGTATTTGGTCGTATGTGACGATGGTGCTAGAGGAAATGTTAGGGATCACTAACGTCATTAAAGTTTATCCTTAAAGTACCTGGATAATCTCCACCAAATGTCACAGCTATCCATCAACTAAATGTCAAGAGATTTCACTCACAAACAAAGCAGTCATGAAGCAGAGAAAGGTCTGCAGGATTATCCCTGAAGTATCTCCATAAAGTTTCTTGGCAATCCATCCAATAGTTGTTGAAATATTTCTGTCTGGACCAAATTGGTGCGCTGACAGTCATTTGGTATTGTTTGATGATGAGAAATCAGCTAAATGTTTCTGTTTAACACTCCTCTGAAGTCGGGAAGTCAACACTAATTAGACTAATGACTGTC
The DNA here is from genome assembly GCA_028583405.1 of Pogonophryne albipinna. Taxonomy (NCBI): domain Eukaryota; kingdom Metazoa; phylum Chordata; class Actinopteri; order Perciformes; family Artedidraconidae; genus Pogonophryne; species Pogonophryne albipinna. Next base: position 43,032 of record JAPTMU010000326.1, on the reverse strand, counting down.
ACACATCAAAGCAGGCACCCAGATGTGAGCAATGTGAGCAATTTACACCTTTTTTCAGTAATGAAACATAGCCAAACTGTGTTCAAACCCAGCGTCTAAACCAGGGAATACAGAGATCATTTACGTGTCGAGAAACAGTGATGCATTTTTAAAAGATGATGGCTAGACAGCATACAGGTATGACTTACAGACAGAGATTCAAACTCATGATTTCCTATAGTGTTTGTCTGACGAAGATATGTAAAAAAAATACTGCGTTTAAAGTTTTCTTTATTAAAAGTACTGATATATTAGCATGAAAAAGTTCTAAAAAGGTCAAATATACATATAAATTTGAAATAAAACGTCATGTTAATTACATGTTAATTATAAGCCTTATTAACAATTGTTTTAGTTAGTACATACAGGATAGCTTGTGCAATTATATGTCGATAATTTTGTACAATAATGATGTCAGATTAATGTAGTGGGGTACAGAAAAGTACCTAAAAATTGTAGTTACTGTCCACCACTATGTGTGTGTGCGTGCATGTGTGTGCGTGTGCATACGTGAGTGTGTGGGTGTGGTGTGTGTGTACCGTGCACAGACAGCTCTTTCCAGCGGTCCTTGTTGCTCCCGATCACGTCCGACAGGTTTTGCTTCATAGCCGGCAGGTCGATGGCCGTCAGAGAGAAGTCCAGCTGTCCGTCATCGCTGTTCCCATGGCGACTGCTGCTGTGTCTCTGCACCGCCTCCACGGTAACGGAACCACTTCCTGTGAGACTGGACCAATGGGGAACCAGGGGAGGTTGTTAATGTCACATTAACTACAATCTGTCCAATAGAATTAGACAATTAACTCGTCTTGAACAAATAGATAGGTGCAGAAATGAGTTCCTTTAGAGCCCAACATTAGCCACCTTTAGCTTAGCGGTGGTGACGTGAAGTCATGTGACCGTGCTGTAGTTCCTTTATAGCCCAGCATTAGCCGCCTTTAGCTTAGCGGTGGTGACGTGAAGTCATGTGACCGTGCTGCAGTTCCTTTATAGCCCAGCATTAGCCGCCTTTAGCTTAGCGGAGGTGACGTGAAGTAATGTGACCGTGATTTAGTTCCCTCAAACCAGGGGTCGGCAACCCTAGGCTCGTGTGCCACCATTGGCACGCGGTACCGTAACCAGTGACGGTGACACACTAGGAATAAGTGTGCAAAATATTTAAATTGTATTTTCAGATCCTGAATGAGACCGCCGCCAGAGCGTGTCTCCCCGTTACCTGCAGAAGGAAGCCATGCACGCAACGCAGCACAGAAGAATCACTTCTAGGCCCCGCTCTCTTTAACTCCGCATTTTTTGCGTGGTTGTGTCTTTAGTTGAAAGCCCAGTGGCGATCTGCTCATCTGTCATTGAAAATAATATGCTACACAGGGGCGGACTGGCCATCTGTGTGTTCTGGAGAATCACAGAACGTCCGGTCGTCAGCGACGACACGTTCTGTGTGTTTAAACGGCATCATGTAAGTTGCGCTGACAGGCGACAGAGGTCCACAGCTTCCCCGCAGCGAGGCTCCCCCCCCCCCCTCCCCCCCCCGTTGACAGTTCACGAGTGTCGACTTCCCCCCCCCGTTGACAGTTCACGAACGTCGGCACATTGATCAGATTTTATTTTTGGAATGGCACTTCATATCAAAAAGGTTGTCGACCCCTGCCTTAAACCTTAACTTTAGCTTTTTACTTCTTGAGATTGAATTTACATTTCAACAAATATAGCATATAGCTGACGACTAGCACATTACATACAGGATAAAAATTATCTATTTTCCTTTCATGGGAACTTTCAATTACAAATCTAAATCACTTCTAAAAACAGAGATTTTTTTGATTTTTCAATTTGGGAAAAAGAAGTGTACTAATGTCGGATCAGTACTTGGTATATTGGCTGATAACCTAAGTTTAGTGGCTCTTTATTTGGAAGAATTATTCAATGATGAGAGTTTTGTTACAGTCGAAGCATTGAGAGGGAAACCTGCTCCAGCGCAGATCCTGTTTTCAATACCCAACCTTACGTCTGTTACACTTGTGGATAAAGTATTCTTCTCGTACTAGAACTGTGTTAACTTGTATTTGTTAATCGTTTTAGTACCTCGACCTCCTGGTCCCCGTCTCTCTTGCCTTCCTGTCCTCTTCGATCAGAGGACCAATCACTTTCTCCGTCGTGTCGATCAGAACGCTGAAAGTCGGCTCTACGATGAAGTCGATGAAACCTGAAACATGAGAGAAGGGTACAGAAGATAGAAGGAAATTATAACTGTTTGGAAAACACTGAAAGTCCTCTTCCAATATCAGAGTCCACATGCTAACAAAGGTATCCCAACTGTAGCTGTGTCCATGACAGGATGTGTGATTACCTAGAAGATCATCAGGACTGTTTGAGGCAGATGATAGCTATGTGATTAACATGATGATTCAGCCTCTATGGAGAGAGACATCAAGCATGCTCATTTCTGACGTGGAGCTAATCTGAAGTAAACATTGAATACTGCTTTCTATTCCTCCATCTTGTGACTGTGTAACTCCCTCTCTTGGATATCAGCATGTGAAGGACACTGTTCAGGAACTAGTTGATGCTCTGTATGTGATGACTCCTTCTCCTCTGGAGAGGATCACAGATACTTGGATCCTGAGATTGAAGCTCAAGCCGGGGACGAGGGAGATTTCAACATTAGTTACTCTGCTTTTTACAAGGTGATCATCCAACCCATTCCTCTCCTCAGTTCTTCAGACCACCAGCAGGGGTCTCAAAGTTACCACACACTGACAGCCTATTGTATTATTGATCTTCTTACCGATCTGTGATTGGGCGATCATGGTGGCTTTGCGGTCACAGAGAGGAGAAAAGGGAAGGCCGAGCTCCACCTCTTTATCTCCCTGGTGAGAAACAGTACATTATAAATATGGTGTGATCAAAACAACTGTGTGATATTTACATCCACATGTTACAGCTTGAACGTGATGGACTCAGCAAAGCAAATGCTGTCATTTCAAAGAGAAAGCTGGACAAGCTATGTCATTGGCAAGATATTGTAAATCAAAAGAAAAACCTGGTGTAGTTCCCAAGTGGAGTACAACTAGCAGCATTATAATACTCTAGCAAAGTACAAGCAGCTCAAGTGTGTACTTAAGTACAGTCCATATATATATCTATATATCTTATAATAGTGACCTGTCTGAAGAACTCCTCCATCAGGCTGTGGGTCCAGCGGTAGTGCAGCGGCCAGGCTTTAGCGGGGTGACTGATGTCTGCAGCGTGGAGCATCAGAGACAACACCTTCACTTTGTCCAGACTGAGGGGCAAACAAACAAGTAGTTCAAAAATAATGAGATGTAAGTAGGTCAAGTCAGGAGAGAAACAAATAATATTGCATGGAGAGAGTATTGGCAATGGTAATACAAAAAGGAGTATTGCACATGGATGTTGTTGTGTACCGTCAAAAGTGTTGAGTCAGTCACATTTCATGTTGTTGTTTGTTCATTCTTGTATTGTCTTTCACTTCCCGTTTTGTTTTGACACTCACTTGTTACGTCTCATTCCAGGTTCCTTGACTTGTGTGTTTCTCCCGCGCTCATCAGCGCCAGCCCCGCCCCTGATTGTTTTCACCTGTGCCCAGTTATCTCCTGCTTAACTTCCCCAGTCTCCCTCTGTTTGTTGTCAGTTCGTCTTGTCCTGTCCTCATGCCAGAACTCTGCTCATCAGCATTTGCTTATCTTGTCACACGCCTTATTCATGGCTCCTGAAACGTATTGTAGGTTTGTTCCTCACATTGTGAGCGATTTTTCTTGTGCCTTAGTGAAACCTATTTTTTGTCGCCTCGTTAAGAGTGCCGTTATCTTTTTTGTATATCCTTTCTCTGGCTCCCGGGTCGTGCATTTGAGTCCTTTTTCCCTTGTGTATTCAAGTTCATAATGTTAGAAAACAAATACTGAAAATGATGATTAAATATGTGTATTGCACATGGATAAAGCAAGGTGTATTGCAGATACATTTTTAAAGAGTTTTAATGCACGTGTATGTAAAAACAAATGTGCACGTGCATGTTTAAAGTTAAATATTGCACATGGATGATAAAGAAAATAATAATACATGAAAAAAATGTTACGGTCCGTTTGTACTGTCTTAACCCTTTCCATAGAATATGTTATGAATTGTTAGGTGTCCTTGGGTGCTTTGAAAGGTGCCTCTACATCAGGGGTGTGAAACTCAAATACACAGTGGGCCAAAATAAAAAAAATGGGTACTAGTGGAGGGCCGGACTGGTTCAATGTTAATTGCAGAACTTATTGAAATAATAATAATAATAATAATAATAATAATACATTTGATTTATATAGCACACTTTAAAGACAAACGTCATCTCAAGGTGCTTCACAAAGCTATAAGTAAAAATATATCTAAAGGAGCATATTGGATAAAATATGGCAATATAAACAATTAAAATAAAAGGTTAAGAGCATAAAAGGTTTTAAAATAAATAAAGTAAAGGACAGTCAGTAAAATGCGGTGTGTGTCTTGAGGCATTTCCTAAAAACTGAGAGTGATGCCGAGGTCCGTATGTTCTCTGGAAGCTGATTCCACAGACGTGGACCCAGGGAGGAGAAAGCACGGTTTCCCATGCTGACCAGTTTCGTCCACGGAACAGCCAGGAGATTGGAGCTGTCTGACCTGAGTGTGCGTGAGGTATGGGAATGTTTTCTGGTTAGCAGTTCCTGTAGGTAGGTGGGGCCAGTGTGGTTGATGGCGTTGAAGACCATTATGAGGACTTTGTAGTTGAGCCGGTGTGTTACAGGGAGCCAGTGGAGTGAGTGAAGGATGGGGGTGATGTGCTCTGATTTGCGTGTTTTTGTGAGTATCCGGGCGGCACAGTTTTGTACATATTGTAGTCTCTGAGTGTTTTTTGCTGGAATGCCTGCAAGCAGAGAATTGCAGTAGTCAATGCGGGAGGTGATGAAGGTATGGAGCCGTTTTTTCGGCATCCGGTTTGGTGAGATGTCGCATTTTGGAGATGTTTCTCAGGTGGTAGTATGAGGCTTGGCAGACCGTCTTTATGTGTGCTTGGAATGAAAGGGATGAGTCCAGTTTCACACCTAGGCTCGTTATAAGTGGGGAGAGGGGAATGGAGTGGCTATTGATGCTGATATGAGGGATATCAGTTGTTTGTGTTTGATGTGGTGTTCCAATCAGAATGGCCTCTGATTTGCTGCTATTCAGTTGGAGGGAGTTGTTGCTCATCCAGTGGTGTATGTGTTCCAGGCATCTTGAGACATTTGAAAGTGCCAGATGTTTATCCGGGGCAGTTTGGAAATACATCTGTGTGTCATCAGCATATGTGTGGAAGCTGATGTTATGGCTCCTCAGTATTTGTCCCAGGGGCAACATGTAAATTAAAAATAGCAATGGCCCAAGGACTGACCCTTGGGGTACACCAGAGGTGACACAGTTTATGTCGGAGGTGCTTTTTCCAAGACGGACATATTCCTGTCTTCCTGTGAGGTACGAGTGGAAAAAGTCCAGAGCCTTGCCAGCGATTCCCACCTCCTGGAGTCGCCGACACATGATGCGATGGTCAACAGTGTCAAATGCTGCACTCTGGAAAAGCTCATTGCACATATTAAACCTGGAACTAACAAAGCTTAAATTACATTACATTACATTACATTGCATTTAGCTGACGCTTTTATCCAAAGCGACTTACAATAAGTGCGTTCGACCAACAAAATACAAACTTGAAGAAAACAGAATCATATAAGTACATCAGGTTTCATAGAGCAAAAACATTTCAAGTGCTACTCAACTGGCTTTAGATAAGCCAGTCCTTTATTAGTATATAAGTGCTTTGTTAATAGTTCTATCGCTCGAAGTGGAGTCGAAAGAGATGAGTTTTCAGTCTGCGCCGGAAGGTGTGTAAGCTATCTGCTGTCCTGATTTCAATGGGAGCTCATTCCACCATTTTGGAGCCAGGATAGCAAACCCACGTGTTTCTGCTGATGGGAACTCAATGATTGCCTATAAAAACTACATTAAACATGAAATAATCAGTTGCATTCATTTCTTATGGCTCTATCTGCAGCTTTTCCAAAGTCATTTCTTATGATTACATTTCTCCACAGGCCAACAACAGCTTCAACAAAACTATTCCCCTCAAATAGAAAAACAAACATGCCCTGTTGTGCAATATACCGGCGGGCCAGATCTAATAGGAATTAGAAATTATCCTCCGGGCCGAAATTAAATCCACCAATGGCCGGATTTGGCCCCCGGGCCTTGAGTTTGACTCATGTGGTCTAAATAGAATGAATTATTATTATTATTATTATTATAATCATCTACCTTAAAAAGGTGTTTGGATTCTGAATGAAGTGAAGATCACTCTGGCCATTTCAGCATCTCTCTAATGTCATAACAAGATATCTTTGCTTTATTTTGTATTTAATTTAATATTCTGTTCTTGTACATATCATATTCTATTTACATGTATACAGACTTCTTCCACTATTTATTATTTTGTATTGTATTATATATGTTGCATTGCTGGAGGAGCTCAGGTCAGAAGAATTGCATTGCCATTTCTACACTGTAGCTTTGAGCATATGACAATAAAACCTTTGAATCTTGCATCTTTGAATTGAGATGATGTGATCCTGATGCAGATTGAAGTGTTTCACTGACCTGAGCGTCTGCGTCAGAGCCGTCTTCATCGTCTTGATCTGCTGGAAGTGACACGACATGTCTGTGGACATCACCATCTCTATCACCAGAGCACGGAGCTCCCTGCAGACAATCACAAGTTAACTGTGTGTGTGTGTGTGTGTGTGTGTGTGTGTGTGTGTGTGTGTGTGTGCGTGCGCACGCGTGCGCGTGCGTGTGTGTACCTCCAGTCGTCCTTGCTCAGGTTCACCAGGATGTTCATGTCGTCCTCGGCCATCAGTCTGTAGGCGGCGCTCACGTGATGATTCTCCAGAATAGAGCGGTCGTTATAGAGGATCGCAACCTCCGACCTGACACACACACACACACACACACACACACACACACACACACACACACACACACACACACACACACACACACACACACACACACACACACACACACACACACACACACACACACACACACACACACACACACACACACACACACACACACACACACACATACACACACATACAGACACACATGTAGTTATCAATCAGAATCTGAATTGGAATACTAAATGGCTTTCGCACCAGTTGCTCTGTTTTTACTGAAAATAAAATAGTAAATAAATAAAAAATATTCAAACCAAACATAAGAAGTATTATAGTTATATTAACAATGAAATAAAGATATTTACGGTTTATAAGATAAAGAACAACGTCCAATTTCAATATAAATATTAGTTAGTTAAAATAAATATGTCCATTTAAACATAAGCAGTTAAAAGTAAAAATGTCAGATGTTAGATTATATCCATTGCCTGGTGTGGATGTGGAAGTTGTTGGTGGTTCCGGTGTGTTCAAAGTCGTGAATCGCTGCAGCGAAAACCATCGCCAGGATCTCCAGCTCACTGAGCCAGTGCTGCACACACACACCCACACCCACACACACACACACACACACACACACACACACATGAATGATATCATTATGCACAGATATCACACTTAGAAATAAACAGTTGCATTTATAAACACGAGTTTCAGGACATCCAACTGTGTGTGTGTGTGTGTGTGTGTGTGTGTGTGTGTGTGTGTGTGTGTGTGTGTGTGTGTGTGTGTGTGTGTGTGTGGCCTAGCATTACTATACTTGTGGGGACCTAAATCTGTTTACACAGTCACGTGTGGGGACTCGCCTCCCTTATGGGGACAAATTGGAGGTCCCCATGAGGGGAATCATTAATTTTAGGGTGAAGACTTGGTTAGGTTTAGGGTTAGGGTTAGGGTTAGGCATGTGTTGGTTATGGTTAAGGTTAGGATAAGTCTCCAGGAAATGCATGTAAGTCAATGTAATGTCCCCTGAAGTGATGTATACATGGTATGTGTGTGTGTGTGTGTGTGTGTGTGTGTGTGTGTGTGTGTGTGTGTGTGTGTGTGTGTGTGTGTGTGTGTGTGTGTGTGTGTGTGTGTGTGTGTGTGTGTGTGTGTGTGTGTGTGTGTGTGTGTACCATCAGTCCTGTGTGCAGCATCAGACAGTGGGCGGTCTGAGTAACGTCTGCAGCGTGGGTCAGGTTGTGATACGGGTTCCTGTGTTTACTGTAGCCGCTCTCCAGAGCCTCCACGAACTGAACCAGAGCCTGCACTGGGATCTGAGGACAGGGAGTACATGGAGTATTACACAGAGTACACGGAGAGTACACAGAGTATTATAGAGAGTACACAGAGTAAATGGAGTACACAGAGTACAGGTATTATAGGAGTAAAGAGAGGACATACAGTCAGGGTAGGATTTTCACGGCGGCCATGACGGCCATGGCCGTCGTAGCCCCTCGGTCTGGCCGTTATGCCCCACAAATAATTGTACGTCCTACGGCCACCATGGCCTGTGTGCCCCTGATACTGTTAACATCTCGAAGTTGCTTTAAAAGCGACAGAACAGTGTTTTCTGAACTGCATTATGCTGCGTTCACAACGGACGTGATGCGAATATTCTCATCGCTCTAACCGCTGGAGTTTCCCCGCGGCTGTCAGCTGTTTACTCCTGTCACTCAAACAGAACGCGCTGGAGAGGGGGCGGGGCTTATTTCCATGTAAATACTGTGGTGGAAACCAACTGCGACAAAATGAACATATTTGACCGTGATTTATTGTAATACACGTTTCAAAATGATGCCGAAGTAACTAAATACTGATACCGGTTAGTAAAAAACACAAATTAATGCTTTGACAAGTCTGCAGATAAGACAGCAAGCGAGAAACCTTTTAAAATGCGTGTTTTCTGAATGGATCAATCAGGCTAAACTAACCTGTAGCTGCTCCGTCCACACTCACAACAACGTCCTAAAGACAGAATTAAAGCAGCGATTGTATTCGCCATGACAGTCTGTGGTTTGTACATGTTTAACTTTTGTCCAGTTTCTGACCAGAGCTGTGAGGAGTTGATTAAAGAGACTCTCGTACACACACACACACACACGAGCACACACTGCTGAATGATGTATGTGCATAGTTTGTCCCTTGAAGGCTGTTTCTTCTGCTCTGAAATGGAATATATTTGTTACATATTAATAGAATTTTAGATTTTTTGATTTGATTTTGGATTTGTGAATGGGAGAAGTAGCATATGGAAAACATACCAAACACTAATTATTCAAAGTAAAGTATTTTATTTCATATGCGGTAATACTAAGGAGGCATAGGCCTATATGATGATATCATGTTTGACATTATTGATATTAAAAAAGTGATTTGTTTTCCATGTCATTCGTGTTATTTATTTGCAAGCTCCAAATCCAAATGTTTCCCTCAATGGCCTTTGCGCCCTGAAAACATGTGTAACACCAAAGGCCAAATGGCCTTGCCCCTAAAATGACGAAATTCCAAGCCTGCATACAGTACTATCTATCTAATTAGCATTTGTGTTTGCAATCCAATCAGACGGTGAGCAATCAGTCCACACTGAAGCTGAATTCAGGTAAATATGCAAGCAGACAGTTTAAGATAAAAAGTGTTTATTTTCCCAACATTTGAAACATGTGTCTCCCCAGGTGTTAGCAGAAGAAGGTGTGTGTACCCTGAACCTGTTGATGAGGTCATAGCGATTCATAAGGTCGTAAACCAGGAACTTCAGAGCGTGGTCTCCGGTCGCCTCGTGGAAGGAAAACACGTCAAAGGACCAGTGATCCACCTCCTGCAAAACAACAGGGATATTCACATTTTAATCCCATGTAGTTTGAGACGGAAACACCAACACAGCACGCGTCTCATCAGTGTTGGCATGGATTGACTCCTGAATGACTGACAACTCCTAGCGTTAGCTGTTGGGAAGTCAAGCAAACGACCACAAAGAGACGCACAATAATACCAACGAGAAATGGAAGACAAGCGAAAAGGTTCACTTAATGCTGCAAGATACAAAATAAGATGCAAAACTAATGCTGGAAGAGCTGAAAAGGGCTCTGAAGTTTGAAATAATGATGCAACACAACCAAAAACAAATACAAATTAAATTAAAAAAGTTTAAAAATCAACTATACAGACGCTAAACAATCAATAAGAGATACTATAAAACCATTAACCGATGCAAAAAGGTCCACAACGAGTTCCATGTTAACTTAAATAGATGCCAAATAACCCAAAAGAGATGCTAAACAACGATAAATCGCTGCAACAAAGGCCATGCAGAGCATAGAATGAACCAAAAGAGGTGCATTATAACCCAAAAGAGGTTCAGAATGACCAGAAAAAGGTACAAAAAATCATAATTTGATGCAAAACGGGCCTCAAAGAGCAGCGAGATCACCAGAGAGAGACGCTGCCCCAAAGAGGCAACATGACAAAGAAGAGCAGACACCACAGAAACACAGCATGCCCCAAAAGGTGCGTCTCCTCGGTGTAATGTAGGCTCTCTGCCAGCAGGGGGCAGCGTCATTATAAGGATTGCTCAACAGAAGAAGAGGAGACGGCATATCTATTATTCATTAGGTCCTAATAACATTTTCAGCTGAATGGATTATAGAATCAGTTTCCACACACATCTGTTCCCGTTGTTCCTGAAGGAGGAAGGAGGAAGGAGGAAGGAGGAAGGAGGAAGGAGGAAGGAACAATGGCTGCCGAGAGTAATGTGTTCAGGAACATCATTTATTATCAAAGGACATCTTTCTCTCTCCACCTCTACCCTCCTTTTCCTTCCATCCTTACCCATCTCACTACCTTGTTCCTCTCCTTATATCCTTCCCTTTCTCGTCCTTTCCAGCTTACTTTCCTCCCTTTTCACCTCCTTTCCTACCTCCTTTCCTCCTATTCACCCTTTTTTGTGGTGTCCAACTTGTCCTTCTCTCCTTCACTCTTCACTGTATCTCTTTTGTATTATTCCTACATCCTCCTTTCCTACATCCTCCTTTCCTACCTCCTCCTTTCCTACCTCCTCCTTTCGTCCTATTCATCCTTCTTTTGGTGTCCAATTCTTCCTCCTCCATTTCCTTGTTTCCTCTCCTTATATCCTTCCCTTTCTCGTCCTTTTGGTGTCCAACCTTCCCAGCTTTCGTTCCTCCGTTTTCTCCTCCTTTCCTAACTCCTTTCATCCTTAATTTGGTCTCCAACTTGTCCTTCTCTGCCTCCTTCACTCCTTCACTCTTCGCTTCATCTCTTTTGTATTATTCCTACCTCTTCCATTTTTATTTCCACCTCTAATGCCCTCTTTCCTTCCTTCCTTCCTTCCTTCCTTCCTTCCTTCCTTCCTTCCTTCCTTAACTTCCCGTCAACACTTTCCTTCAACTTTTTTAAACAGTCTTCGTCTCTCTTCCCTTTCAAGTTTCTACAAAAGATCAAAGTGTCTCTACAAAGAAGGAGCTGACTAAGAAAAGGAAAACACATATTTAGTAAACAGTGAATTTATGTAACTTGTGTTTACCTTCAGAGCTGTCAGAGCCGCGGGGGTGTAGGTGAGACCGGCCATGTTGGAGGTCCGTCTGTACATCCTGTACACACACACACACACACACACACACACACACACACACACACACACACACACACACACACACACACACACACACATAGTTATCGATGAGAATCTGAATTGGAACACTAAATGGGGTATCATTACCATCATTATTATCATGCACAGATCTCACACTCTGGTGCATTCATAAACCCTAACCCATCCACTGTGCGACCATTATGGGCTGTTGGTCGCCATGGTAACCGTGTGTTATGAGAGCGGTGCAAAATATACGATATTTAAATGTTTTAGTTTCTTTTTTGTATTTCATGTGTCATTAAGCCTCAGCAGCTGATAGTGTTGTTCCCCCCCACCCCACGTGATCTCCATCTCTAACGTCGTTACACTTCCTGTCTCTCCTCATAATCTCATCTGAGGAGACGTCGGCCCGGATGCTTTCTGATGGTTATTTTCAAAGAAGTTGATGATTGTTTTTCAGGTTTCTGCTGCAGATAAAAATAAGTGCACGTCTGAAAGAGTCTGTTCTGTTTCAGAGGGACTGGACTCTGAAGGGTCACAGGTCTTATTATGTTATCATTATAATGCACCACACAGCTTCCTTTCCTTTCTGTACCTCCTCTTGTGCTCTAATAACCTCTTCTTACCTGCTCCTTACTTTTCTATCTGCTCATTTGACTCTCCACCACTCTTCCTCTTTCATCACTTTCCTCCAATACCTCCTTATTCTTTTGACTTCTATCCTCCTCTATGTCTCCTTTTGTCCTCCCATATCGTTACCTCCTAAGTTCATTCCTTACTGCTTCCACATGCAACTCATTGGTTCCTTCATGACTTCCTTCTTCCCTTTCCACTTTGTCATTCCCTGATGTTTTGAACACACACTAAACATATGTGTTAGTCTCGGCCAAGTAAGTTTGGCCTTGGGACAATGTCTTTGTGAGCCACTAGATGGCGGGCCTGAACATAATCAAAGGCCAGAGCCTCTGCCCAAAGGGAGGCTTGTCCTCTAGCCCCATTTCAGTCCCATGTTAAAAGCCAGGGCCATTATCTGTATTTTAACAGACTGCTTCTCGTTTGGGGCCGTCCCGTTCAAATGAAATCGCCGTCAATCACTTTGCCATGCTCGCGCCAGGGCCGGGGTTACAAGGCTCGCATCTTATGCTGCATTCCCTTGCACTCGGACATTAGGGATTTTCTCTCATAAATGTCTGATGAGCAAAAACGTTTCTTTCAAAACAAAGCTGCCAACTGGGGTGGCAGCTGGGGTAAGGTAAGGTAGGTACGTTTATTTATATAGCACTTTTCAGACGCAGAGTGAAGTGAAATATTTGTATGTATTCATGTTAGCAAACTATGAATAAGCTTAAATGGGAAATAATCTGTGTAAAACTGTGAGCTGGATTTGGGGCCTGTTGACATGTGTTTTTGAGAACAAAGGGAGATGGGGGGAAGGTGAGAGCATGTCTTGGTTTGCATCCATCTTAGATCTAGAGATAATGGAGCTGAGCTACAGTGATTGGGGAAACCTAAGATCTGAGGTGTTTGTGATATTTGGGCGGCCAATCAAGGAGGTCCAAAAGGGAGGATCAGATAACCCCTCCCATCCCATTGTAAGACAAGTATAAAACACAGACACACGCTGTGTTCACTCTCTTTCTTCTGGCTGGCTCACGTGATCATCAGGTAAATTCGGGATCCCAAAGATAACTGTATTGAATTTGTACTGTATTGATTGTATTGCATTGTCATATTACCATTAAAGTAGATTATTGTTTAATGGTTACTTGGTAGCTCTGGATTCCTTCCTGTATTATAACCAGCTTGATAGGGACGCGCAGAGATTTGAAAAGCGGACCAGTTATCCCTTTAAATCTCCATCAAGAGGCAATTCAAAGTGCTTTACATGATCATTAACACATGATAGTAGAACAGAGAGGAACACAATAAATAAACATAATGGAATAACAGTTTCACAAAAACAATGCTAATGAGATATAAAATAGTTTAAAAACAACATTGTAATACGGTAAGTGCTAAGACAAGTTAAAAGGCTTCTGGGTAAGCAGCTGTAAAAAGTAGTGTTTTTAGCCTCGACTTAAAAGAACTCAGCGTTGGTGAAGACCTCAGGTTTTCTGGAAGTTTATTCCATTTGTGGGGAGCATAAAAACTAAACGCAGCTTCGGCGTGTTTGGTTCTGAGCCGGGGAACAATGAGTAAGCCCGCCGCCGATGATCTCAGAGCTCTGGGGGGCTCGTAACAGCTCAGACATATATTAGGGTCCCAAACCAACATTTAATGCTTTGTAAGTTAACAATATCATTTGGGGGTGGCAGCATATGCACCGCCCTCCATGATCAAGCGGCTTCTCCGATTTTGTTGTCAATGTTTTGATATCCTAAGTAAACATTACGTTTGAATGATTTAGTGAGATGGTGTTCTTTTTTTTAAACCACAAACCGCATGTTGGCTATTTCAGCACCACTTGCTGTCCGGCTACTTATTGATCCACTCTCAGCGTCAGTGCACCCGCTGCCAGATGGTGCCTGTGCTGTGTCATTCCCTCTCTACATGGACACAAGTACAATAAGCATTCTTCAGGTGTAGGTAGATTCTCTATTCGGACATTATAGCCTATGTGCGACTGTCGGCCCGATATTGTACAAAAAAAAAAGAAATCTCAAAATAATATTTTATTTTTATTCTCAAAATAATTTTCCTGGCCTCATAATCTTGGGGGCGGGCCACCAATGGGCCGTGGGCCACCAATGGGCCGTGGGCCACCTGTTGCCGACCCATGGTCTGGGCTTTAAAGGTTTCTAGCTCTTTTTACTTCTTCAAATGTCTTCAGCCTTTTGTCCTGCTTCAACTCAATGGATTAACGACAGCACCATAAACGAGTAGCAGACCTACATCGTGCAGGCTGATTGCCACTAATTGAATAACCTGATCATAATAGAAACAGGTGTGTGCAGAGTCTATTCTTCCACACCGAACTCCACGTATTCTCCATTTCTTCATAGAGCTGAGTTTGTGCATTATTACATTAAAACATGAATAACACAAACAAGCGAATGACACAGAGTCCGATGGAAATAATGTCTCAAATGTTCTTGTTTACTGCAGAATGAAGAAACCCAGACCCAGACTCAAAGTGCACGGAACCAGCATTTACATATTCTTTTGGCCAGATTTTCAAACATATAATATATATTTGTGCAGAGGTGTGAAGTCTTGTGGAGGCTGGATGTGTTGCTCTCACAGATGGCGGCTCAGACACTCTCCTCTGGGTTTACTTTGGTTCAGACGGCTTTCAAATGATTCATGTAGAAATCCTGCTCTGCTCTACAAGCTTCTCCAGATATAACAGGTTATACGTCTTTGTTTCCTTAATGTCTAAAAAAGGAGTTGTAAGTGGAAAGTTCACATGACAAATAAAGTGGCAAAAGTACATTTCTCTTCCATATCTTGAAAAAATAAGGCATTAAATCTAAGGAGTGCAGATGAGCTGCTAAACTCTGGCATAACTCATCTCTTCTCTTTTCAGCGATGACTGTATTTGTATGCATGGTCCTCGTTGAAATGAATACATAATAATAATCCTTTTTTTTGCAACTATTGAATTTCTTTGTTGACTTTTTTAAGCTGTTGTTTTGGTCGATCAACAAAAGTTCCCACATCTTTCAGCGGATGTGTTTTTTTCTTTGCACTAGGAGGCTATCATTTGGCTCAGAGATCTTTATTTGTGAGGTTGTGTGTGAATGCATGAATGAGTGAGTTCGTGTATATATACTAAAAAAAAAAATAGACCGGCTCTACTTAAATAAATTGAGGTAACAATTACTTTTTAAGTATTGCCAATTGAATCGATTATTAAAGGTCCCATGTCATGCTTTTCCGGTTAGTACCCGTCCCCTTGTTGTTATGAAGGTTTTTCTGCATGTAAACGGTCTGCAGAGTCAAAACCCTCAAAGTACACCATGTAGCGAGTAAAACTCTAACACAGAAAATACCTCCCCAAAACGCCTCGTTGGAGATACGTCACTGTCCATTTGATTCTTCCGGGTACATCATGATGTCATGTCGTGTCAGTAACGAAATGGACCAAGCCGTGGAGCCGTTACGTTACGTCCGTGGAGCCGTTACGTTAAGCCCCCGCTGATTGGTCCAAATTGACCAATCCACGGACTTCCTCACACACTCAGTGCAGGCAGCTCTGCTGATCTCTCCTCCCTGGCTGCAGGCTGATAACAGACAGTTGGGATCGCGGCGAAATTCTCTCTGCAGACCCATTCTCACAGCGTTTATCAACCTTTTTCTTACTCAATATCAAGACACACTTATTGTTTTTACTTCGGCTGTGACTTTGTGTGTGTTCAGGGTGAGTTTGGCTGTGTTTCGCTGTGTATCGCTAAACAAGGAAATCACACCTCCACGGAGCTCAGCGCGATTCACAACGTCCCGACCAATCGGAGCACACTGGGCTCACAGGGAGGGGGGGGGCAAGAGCTGCAACGAGCCGTTTAGTGGAGAGAGTGAATACACAGACTTTACAGAGATGCTGTATGAGAAACCAATGTGAGTTTGGAAAATTGCACAATATAAATCTATTCTAGTAGACCTCAACAATGGAATTATGATCAGTGGAAATGGCCGTGACATGGGACCTTTAAGTTAATCCGAGTACCATCTGATTAACTCAATTAGTTCAGTACTGCTAACATCCTTAGCTTTCACCTTTAAAAACTAAATTAAGTTGAACCAACCAACTAAAATAAGTTGAGGTAAAAAACTATTTATTTATTTTTGAAGTGGAATCTATTACCCCCATGACTCGTTTTTTAGAGTGTACTTTGCTGCAGCTTTCCCTGTGTTTTCTTACCTTTCTACGAATATCCCAGCCTGCACTGCGTGCACGATGCTCCTGAACCTCGGCTTCTCCTCGGGGCGACGCTTGGCCACGCCCATCTTCCTGGTGAAGGTGCAGGCCAGCCAATCACGGACCTCGCTGGGCACAGACTCCGCCTGGAAGTCGCTGAGCTCGTCCTCCGTGTCCAACAGACGCCTGGAGGATGAAAACAGCAGTCAGTCATTCATCCGATCACATCCATCCATTCATTCATTAATAATCAGTCCTACTTGGTCTCGTCGGTGTAGACGGAATCCAACATGGCGGCTGCGAGCTCCAGGTTCCTGCGGAGCTCCTGGAGGTCCACCACCCCCCGGTCCATCTGCTCCAGGACCCCCTTCAGCCTGACACACACACACACACACACACACACACACACACACACACACACACATTAGAAGACAAATCACAAAATGCAGTAGAAGTAATCAGTGGTGGAAAGTAACTGAGTACAATTGTGGGGTATTTGTACTTAATTGAGTATTTCCATTTGCTGCTACTATATCCAATCCAACTTTATTTATATAGCACATTTAAAAACAATCGAGTTGACCAAAGTGCTGTACATCAATAAATATATAGAAAAGCAGCATAAATACATTTAGACAAAACCGATAGGACAAAAAGAAACTAATGAAAAAGCACGAGACAATAAAACCATACTTATAGACAGACTGACTTTATATTTCTACTCCACTGCATACCATAGGCAAAATATTGTATTTTTTCCCCCTCTACATTTATCTGACAATGTTAGTTGTCTTGTATTATAAAAGGTATATAGGTAAAGGTAAAACTATATTGATCACTTGAGAAAAAATACCTGGCAGTAGGGTTAGGGTTAAAGAAGAAAGGGTTTTAGAAAAGTGCTAAAAGAAGGTAGTATACAACCAGATAACAAAAGCATACATTAAAAACACACATTTAAAAGCTAGATTTGAGTACAGGTTTGTCAATGAAGGCCAGTATTTGGTAGCTCTCTTAAAAGACTTTTCCTTTCCAGAGGTCAGGTAACAAGTCTCTGGTCTTTCAAAGAAAAAGCAGAAGATGTTTTTGTAGAATTAAACGTTACATTTCCCTTTTCATTTCATTTCACTTCAAACCTTTATTTAGACAGATAGGTCCCTTGAGATCATGGATCTCTTTTACAAGGGAGACCTGCATCAATTTAGTTCCACATGAAACATAAAAACAACAATAGAGGACATCATATTTACATATTCACCAACACTTACAAACACCCATAGTGTCAGAAAGCATCTCGTGCAGACGTGCCTTAAAAACATTCAGAGAAATAAAATTGCTCAATTTCAATTTGGACTGTAGGCTGTTCCAAGCAAGTGGAGCTGCGCACATAAAAGCTGTCTTACCCAAGACAGTCCTTACTCTTGGTACATCTAACAAGACTACATCCTGCGACCTCAGACAATAGCTGCTTGCAACTTTCTGCTTTACCAGAGAACAGATGTAATACGGGAGTTTGCCCAACATAGCTTTATAAATAAAAGTGTACCAGTGACTGAGCCTCCGTACAGAGAGTGATGGTAAACCTGCCTTGGCATACAGTACAGTGATGTGTAAGCGCTTTACAATTTGTGACAAATCTCAGTGCACTGTGATACGCAGCATCCAATTTGCTCAGGTAATTGGCAGGTGCATTCTTATACAACAAATCACCATAGTCCAGCACAGGTAAAAAGGTCACAGAGCCTTTTCCTGGCCTCAAGCGAGAAACAGGACTTGTTCTGAAAAGAGAACCTAGCCTAACCCTCAGCTTTTTAAGCAGGTTATTGACATGAAGTTTAAAAGAGAGACAATCATCAAGCCAGATACCTAGGTATTTATAACAGGCAACAACTTCAAGTTTTGTTCCTTGCGTAGTTACAATGTCTAAAACAGGCTCTGGTGTCTTTTTGCTTTGAAAAGAGCATTACCTTGGTTTTATCCACATTTAAAAGAAGCTTTAATTCAGAGAGCTGAGTCTGAATAGTGTTAAAAACAGCCTGTAATTTAACACAGCCTCTTAATGGAGGGACCTGCACAGTACATCACAGTATCATCCGCATAAAATGTAAAGTAGCTTCATCCACATTATCACCTACTGTTGATATATATGGAGAATAAAAGTGGTCCTAAAACAGAACCTTGTGGTACACCATTAGAAATGTTTAACCACTCAGAAGACAGCCCATCAAAGTGAACACATTGGGACCTTTCAGAGAGGTAGTTCACAAACCACCCCACTGCATGGCTGGACATGCCAATACTGACCAGCCTCTGCTTTAAGATGAGATGATCGACGGTATCAAACGCTTTGGACAGGTCAACAAATAGAGCTGCACAACTCTGCTTATTATCTAAGGTACTCGTAATGTCATTTACCACTTTCATTGTGGCAGTGATGGTGCTGTGTTTCTTTCTGAATCCTGACTGATGTTCAGACAGGATATCATTATACATAAAAACTCCTTTACTTGTTCACTCACAAGTCGTTCGAGCACCTTCGCCAGAACTGACCATTTAGAGATTGGCCTATAATTATTTAAAATAGTTGCCTCCCCTCCTTTCAGTAAAGGCAAGACATAAGCAGACTTCCATACTTTTGGAATTGTATTTGTGCTGAGGGTGAGGTTAAAAAGAGAAGTAAGAGGTGGAGCAATAAAATCTGCAGCTATCTTTAAAAAGAAAGGCTCTAAGTTGTCCGGGGCCGGCCGGTTTCCTAGGATCTAACTTGGATAATGCTTCACGAACAATACCAATAGTTAAAGGAGTAAAACTGAAAGGGTTTTCCAGACCACATTGTTCAGAGTCAAGGATTGGAGCGTTCACAGAAGCAGAAGTACAGTCAGTGACAGAATCAAACAGAGAGCCACAAGACACAACATGCTTATTAAAGCAATTTAGCATAGTAGCCCTGTCTGATATAATGACAGATGCTGTGGTGAGGCACGGAGGTAGCTCATTTGGGAAATCGATTTTATGGCTTTCCAACATTTCCTAGGATTATTCAGGTTGTCTGTGGTCACATTCAGGTCCTTTGGATGCGGCTCTGTAACCTCTGGCTGTATTTGCAGAAGGATTGAGGAGTAAATCCCTTTAACCATTTAAACACGGCTCAACATTTTGGAAATCAATATTCCAAAAAAGGAAATCTTGTGTTTACTTAAAACGAAGCCATAATGGCTCCTTAATTGCTTTTTGTCCAAGATGTTCAGGGATGTGAAGACACTGGGTGGGAAGGGAACAGGCAGCGAAATGACAACATATTGATATTTCCACAGAACCGCTCAGTTTTACAAAGAGAACATTATAAACGTCTGTGAACAAAGGATTTATTGCACGACTTGTAACAAGATGGACTTGATTATCCGCAACTGAGTGTATATTAAAACTAATGTGCTCCTCGGATAGAGAGTAGGAAATTAAAAGTTCTCTGCCAAAATATCCTGGACATCAACTAAAGGGTCATGTCTAATGCTGTTTTTGGATAAATGAGCAGATGTGCGATGTGTACTTCCAATACGGATGCTGATTCAATTCCAGGTACTCAGAATAAGCAACCAACAAAATAGTGCACCCAAAGGACTCTCTTCACAGCAGCCCATTTGTATACTGTCTTTGTCAGCTTGCAATTAAACACAACATCTATTTTGGTTGCAAACTCTAAAAAATAAACTTGTTTAATTGGACTGATATTTGCAGTAGCTTCCTGGTAGTTCATCTAGAGCGGGGGGGGGGGGGGTCAAACTCAAATACACAGTGGGCCAACATTAAAAAATGGGTACTAGTGGAGGGCCGGACTGGTTCAATGTTTATTGCAGAACTTATTGAAATGAACTTATTGCACATATTAAACCTGGAACTAACAAAGCTTCAATGATTGCCTATAAAAACAACATTAAACATTAAATAATCAGCTGCATTCATTTCTTATGGCTCTATCTGCAGCTTAGAGTCATTTCTTATGAGTAAATTTTCCCACAGGCCAACAACAGCTTCAACAAAACTATTCCCCTCAAAGAGAAACCAAACATGCCCTGTTGTCGTGAGAGACAAAGTGCAGAAGGAAACATCCATTAAACTCAGTGTGCTGCTCTGTGATGCTAGTTCAGATACTTGGCATCTCATCTTGGGTGCAAGGTCATCAATGTTTGGGCTCAGGCTCTGAGCTGAGGAGACCCTCAGGATGGAGTGAAGGTGTGCGTGCAATATACCGGAGGGCCAGATCTAATAGGAATTAGAAATTATCCTACGGGCCGAAATTAAATCCACCACGGGCCTGATTTGGCCCCCGGGCCTTGAGTTTGATCCAGAGTCATATGTGCACAGTGATTCATGTATTTAAAATACTTTGGGACATTTTTGTGAAGTAAACTATTGAATATAAGATGTTACAAAACTAACTAATATGACAACAAGCAAAACATTGATTGAACATATACCAGTGCTTAAGTTGGAAAACTATCTTTAAAAAGCTGAGGATGACTTCAAATGACAACAGATAGCTATCACACTATCTATGTGCCATTCAAAAATCTATTGTAAAATTGATTTTGTAATCGTTCTCCTGTCTCACATCGAGGTGGAGCAGCTCTCGCTCGGCTGCAATCACTGTCAGGATATTTTGTTATTGTCAATTACCATTCATTGTTCAGCTAACCTCAGAACAAGGATGGGATTGGATGCATTGTCTGCAGGAGAATAGCATCTGTTTTAATGAGAGCTATTCTTCTTCTACTTCATGGTGTTCTCAGTCTCATCACGCTGCAGATACCTCTTCTCAAAGTGGATACGTATCGTAAAGGGAATGTTTAAATAACAAAGGTATGACCCATGCACCTAGCAGATTTCTATGTGCCAGTTAAAAACATAGAGAATGAAATGTGTTTTTTGTCATTTTGTCTCCTGTCTCACGTTCACACATCGTTGCTCTGAGGCGCAGCTGCTCTCACTCAGCAGCTGATAAACATTTGGATGTGTTTTGTGCCCTGCGGTTCTCCATTAACTGGCACCACGTTCTCCTTATTGTTTATTTCCATTCATTGTCCGCCTGTCCCTCACAAACAGTGATGAGTTTGTGAGCATTGTCTGCAGGAGGATAGCCAGGGCCGCTCCTGGCCAACTTGGGGCCCCAAGCGACATTGTGAGATGAGGCCCCCCCCCCAACCGACAGGAGTGAAACTATTTTTTTTGGAAACAAAGTACTTTGCAAATATAATTCCTGTTTATTATTATTATCAACACAGTTACTTGTTTATACAGTGAGGTAAATGGTAAATGTGCATGTATGTCGTTCAGTATGCGTTTACAGGTGAACACGTCTGCATTTCCTGCCAAATACTAGCCTCAAAAAGATTAAAATATAATTAATGCAAATAAACTACTTCTACTAATAATCATAATCAATTCAATAATATAAATACTATATTATTTTATTATAATATTGTAATATAGTCAAGACAAAACATGCTTATGACATGCTCAAAAACTGATATTTCTTAAATCTGTATTCTAGTTCCCTCTGTCAGCAATGTATCAACAACTACACACACATTCCTATCAGTATTTCTCTGTGTTGTTGTTGACATGATGATGACTGTTAGGAGTTAAGGGGAGAGGCTGAGCATCACCATGACGATGACTGTTAGGAGTTAAGGGGAGAGGCTGAGCATCACCATGACGATGACTGTTAGGAGTTAAGGGGAGAGGCTGAGCATCACCATGACGATGACTGTTAAGAGTTAAGGGGAGAGGCTGAGCGTCACCATGAAATGTGCAAATTGACATAAAAATGAATAAGAGGGGAAAAAATGCTCCATGTTTTATAAGCTGTAAACTGTAACTGTTATGTAAGCCATCTAGACAGACAGTGTATCTTCCTCCTGTACATTAGCAGATCAAAGGCATCACATACTTGAATGAATGTTAAATAAAGAATGCTGGAAATAACTGCATCTCCATTAGCCTATGCTCTGCAGAGACTGCCTTCTTCATGTCGTGAATTGCAGCTGATGTTTTAATATGGCAATTGGCAATTTGACTTTTACAACATTCACAAGTTGTACATTTGACTCATACAATAACCCACCTTCGAGTGATGCTCTAGTTTCTTCATGTTTTGTGTTGTTTCCCTCTTTCTTGCTCCGGACTGAAACTGTCTTTTCACCGACATCTCTTCACCTGCACTAGTGGCCGTATCAAAGCCGTGATTGGTCAGATGTCGATTCATTGCAACGGTGTCGGGTTACAGAGTGCTCCCCTTGTCACCTCTCACTCTCACTCTCGCGGGGGGTGCGCGGAGAACTGCTAGGAGAACTGAGCCTGTAGGGAGGGGCGGCCCTGAGGATAGCAATTGTAGCTGTTTTAATGAGAGCTATTCACTTCTCGCTGTTCTCAGTCTCATCACGCTGCAGATACCTCGTCCCAAAGTGGGTCCACAGGAAGTCATTTCCTTCCCAGCTGTTCTCTCTGTCACACCGAGTGTCGGCACTCAGA
>JAPTMU010000326.1:0-15000 GCA_028583405.1 Pogonophryne albipinna | reverse complement strand
TATATGTCTCTAGTTATTGTTCTTTTTATCATGTTTTTATTTTTATTTTGTATTATAGTACGATACGATATACTTTCTTGTCCCCGTAAGGAAATTTGTTCTGGACTCCGTCCTGCAGTTCCGCATACATGTACATATACAAACATAGTGGACATTAAGAGACATACACATATCATCAGTCATACACCGTTTGAACAAACACAATACACAGACGCACATACTGACAATGGAGACCTATTGCACTACCCCTCATGGCCAACATTTAAAAATTACATTTCATTACATTTGACTACATTTCATTTCATGTGAAGCTTAATGGACATAGGTAGGAATGAGAGCTTATAGCGGTTCAGCCTGCTCTTGGGAACCCTGAATCTTCTACCAGAAGGTAGGAGCTGGAATTCTGGGTGGAGTACGTGGGTGGGATCAGACACCATTTTGTTTGCCTGTCTGATAATGGACTGCTCGTATATGTTTTGGAGAGATGGGTGTTTTTTAACCCCCATCATTTTCATAGCAGTCTGTACCAGGCGAGCGATCTGTGACTTTGACTGCACTGTCAAGTTACCATACCAGGCAGTAACACCATACCTCATGATGCTCTCCAACACTGCATGATAGAACAGTAACATGAACTTCTGGTCGACTCCGAAAGCCCGGAGTCGACGCAGAAAGTACAACCGCTGTTGAAGTCTAGAGCACAGACCTTGAACATGCGCCTTCCAGCTGAGTGTATTATCTAGATTCTAGATGGACACCAAGGTACTTCTAGGAGCTGACCTGAGTTATGGGTTCATTGTGGATAACCACCGGCCTAAGGTCACCCACTGCCTTTGGGTCCCACACCATCTCCTCAGTCTTCTTCACATTCAGCACTAGATGGTTAAAATCACACCACTGCACAAATCTCTCTATTTCAGAGTGATAAGCCGATGAACTGCTGCCTTTGTGCATTAAGCCAAGGATGGCTGTATCATCTGAGAATTTGATGATATAATTCTCCGGGTGGATTCTCGTACAGTCGTTTGTGTACAGTGTGAAGAGGACCGGGGAGCTCACACAACCCTGGGGGGCTCCTGTATTGATGGTCCGGGGCTCTGAGAGGGCATTGTTGACCCTGACATGCTGAGTGCGATTGGTTAAAAACGAAAAATACCATTTCAAGATAAAAGGATTTATACTGATCTTTATCAGTTTTTGAAGCAAGATGTGAGGATGCAGTGTATTAAAAGCCGAGCTGAAATCCACAGACAGTAGGCGTACATATGCCTTAGGGTCTTCCAGGTGTTTAGTGACCAGGGGCCTCATTTATAACGCCTTGCGTAGGATTCACGTGGGAAGGTTGCTTACGTAGTACAAAGCAAAAAAATAGGTACAGAAATGTTCCGACATTTTCCGATTCACCAAACATTGCGTACCGGCGAGGAAAGTGCGTACGGCACTTCCTACGCCGGTTTCCCTTTATAAATCACAATCTACTCGAAATGCGGCGCAGCTTTTGCGGGCTTCACGTAACACCCAGATTTGCCTATAAATAGTCAAAGAAACGCCCATTCATTCATTTTGACTGACTTTATGAAGAAGATCGCAGGAAATGACGACAGAACAGCTAAAAAAGACGTCTCACACCGTGTCAGATTTTGGTTATTTTGGGGAGGTCGAGATAAATCATATTGTTTGGTGGATGCAGTTTGAACCAGAGTAACAGCATGGAGGTCGGATCGTCACCAAAATAAATAAATAAGTGGTCCGGAAAAGGTCAATGACAAAAAGAATACACTTAGCCTTCCTCAGGCAGTGTGTTTGTACCGGGGACAGGAGACCCCTCCTTGATGAGAGACTGTAAGAAGGTATCGGGGATCCCTGCGGAGTGGAGTCAATTAATGTTTATTTTTGTATTTGGTGGTTTGTGTTCCAGTTATCAGCTGTGCTGCAGCCCCCCCCCCCCCAGCAACTCTATATCCACCTGTTAAAGGAAATAAAACGAATGTGTTGAGTTATATCAGCTGCCAAATCTATCAAATATATGGTGTTCTTAGTTTCCATACCTCCTGTGTTTTACGAGCGACTTATCACGTCTTGGCAAACGGCATAAAACACGATTAAACATGATAGTATGAGAAAACATTTCATAACATTAACACAACATATTCGAGGTGGTTTTAAATAACATATCCGTATTTATTTATTTCTCCAAGTGATGTGTTTGTGTTTCTGAGGAGTCTCAAACAGGCGTTTGTTTAATCATTTTAAGATTGGCTTTAATCAATGTTTGAAAATGAATTCTTCATATGATAAATGAGAGGTAACATTTTATTTTTGGTATTATTTCCACATATTTCTCTCCATTCTTCCTTCTGCCAACGGTGTCGCAGTTTCTCGTCTCTCCCGTGCTTGTTAGTGCGTACGCATGGATTAGAGTTTGCGTGGAGGCATTCGACACGGTGAATCATCAGATCCTCCTTCGCACTCTCCAAGAACTTGGAGTTTCAGGCTCTGCACTTTCCCTCCTCACCTCATACCTCAAAGACCGCACCTACAGGGTTACTTGGAGAGGGTCGGAGTCCGACCCTTGTCAATTAACTACAGGGGTCCCTCAGGGCTCTGTTCTTGGTCCCCTCCTCTTCTCCTTGTACACAAACTCGCTCGGATCAATCATTAGCCCGCATGGTTTTTCATACCACTGCTACGCTGACGACACCCAATTAATTCTGTCCTTTCCCCGCTCAGAGACCCAGGTCGTCGCACGCATCTCTGCTTGTCTAGCTGACATCTCTCAGTGGATGTCTGCTCATCACCTCAAGCTCAACCTTGACAAGACTGAACTGCTTTTCCTTCCGGGAAAAGATTGTCCCACTCTTGACCTGACAATCAACATCGGCACCTCTGTTGTTTCCCCGACTCAGACTGCAAGGAATCTGGGTGTGACCCTAGATAACAACCTGTCCTTCACTGCAAACATCGCTGCTACAACCCGCTGCTGCAGATACACGCTTTACAACATCAGGAGGATACGTCCCCGGCTGACCCAGAAAGCCACGCAGGTTCTGGTCCAGACTCTCGTCATCTCACGCCTAGACTACTGCAACTCCCTCCTGGCTGGTCTACCTGCATGTGCCATCCGACCTCTGCAGCTCATCCAGAATGCAGCGGCTCGTCTGGTCTTCAACCTTCCTAAATTCTCCCACACCACTCCGCTCCTCCGCTCCCTCCACTGGCTTCCGGTAACTGCTAGAATCCACTTCAAGACACTGGTACTTGCGTACCATGCTGCGAATGGATCTGGCCCTTCCTACATCCAGGACATGGTTAAACCGTACACCCCAGCACGTGCACTCCGCTCTGCATCAACCAAACGACTCGCTGCACCCTCGCTGCGAAGGGGACCCAAGTTCCCATCAGCAAAAACACGTGGGTTTGCTATCCTGGCTCCAAAATGGTGGAATGAGCTCCCATTGACATCAGGACAGCAGAAAGCTTACACACCTTCCGGCGCAGACTGAAAACTCATCTCTTTCGACTCCACTTCGAGCGATAGAATTACTAACAAAGCACTTATATACTAATAAAGGACTGGCTTACCTAAAGCCAGTTGAGTAGCACTTTTGAAAAAAATGTTTTTGCTCTATGAAACCTGATGTACTTATATGACTCTGTTTTCTTCAAGTTTGTATTTTGTTGGTCGAACGCACTTATTGTAAGTCGCTTTGGATAAAAGCGTCAGCTAAATGCAATGTAATGTAATGTAATGAGGAGGACCGCACATTTTCCCGTCAAGTTAGTATTTTATAAATCGCAAACATTGCGTAGAAACTGGCGTGTTGAGCGTATATCCCTTTATAAATGAGGCCCCAGGTGAGTGATGTTATTTAGAGCATCGTCTGTGCCACGCCCTTGCTTGTAGGCAAACCTCTTTCTTTAGCAGCGGCACCATGATCCTCTCAAAACATTTCATGACAATGGATGTCAATGCAACAGGCCTAAAATCATTGTTTACCTTTGGACAAGGTTTTTTGGGGACAGGTTTTATTATTGATTTTTTCCAGAGGGTGGGGATGGTGTGAAGATCAACAGATTTTTGAAATATGGGACACCATGCTGATGTCAGTTCTTCTGCAAATGTCTTGAGAAGGAATACAGAGATGCCATCTGGCCCTGTGGCCTTCTTAGTACAGGTGTGTTTAAAAAGTGATCGGACCTTTAAAGGGTCAATCACCACCCTTTCGTCCTGGTCAGTAGCAGATGGTCTCTAAGATGTCTGTACATTCAGAGGAGAAGTCCTGGGTTTCAAATCTCATGAAAAAGTCATTCAGTTCATTTGAGTTTTTTTAGCTGGAGTCATATTTGTGATTGCCTTCATAGTGTCCCAAAGTTCCTTGGAGTTCATTGTAGAAAAGTTCTGTTCAATAATGTCTTTATGTCTCCTTCTAGCTTCTCTGAGCATGTGGTTAAGCTCCTTTTGCACACATTTCAGTTGTGTTTTATCCCGGTTTTTAAAATCTATATTTTTACGATTGATGCAGTCCTTAACCTCGTTAGTTATGTATGGTTTGTTGTTGGGGTACACAGTTATTTCTTTCTGAGGTATCTCATTGTCAACACAGAATTGTATATAGTCAGTTACCGTCTCAGTAGCATTATCCACGTCCATCTCATGAAAGATACTCCACTCAGTAGAGAGAAAACATCCTTTAAGAGACTCTCTGCTGTCACTAGTCCAAACCTTTACAGTCTTGGTCTGTGGTTTACGCTTGAGAACCGTTTTGTAGGTATTAGATGAACAGTGTTATGGTCCGAGTTCGAAAGCGGGGGTTTGGCTCTACTCACATATGCGTTGTTCACATTTCCGTAACATTTGTCTAGAATTTTATAGTACTCCTATTGTGTTATTTTATATTAGTTCCCTGTACAGCACTTTGGTCAACTGAGGTTGTTTTAAATGTGCAATATAAATAAATAAAGACTGAGATTGAGATTCTGATTCAGACTGGTGATGTGTATACAGTATATCTCCCTCAGTGTGTGTTTTATGACGGGGGGGGATTTGAGGAGTCTTGAGTGTGTCAAGCAGAGGAAAAAAGTATAAAGACAGTACCCCGGTGCATTGTGCCGTCGTCACGGCAACGAACCACCTTCCTGTAAACGGGATGGAATCTGTTGCCATGGTAACAGCTGGGGGAGTCGGACCGGGGAAAAATAAAACTTGAAGACGGCAGATATTCAGGTGTTTCTATTTAAATAAAATAGGTATTATTCTTTTTATTTTTAGCATTTTTATTGGAAGTAGATTAGGGGAGTTTGTTATTGTCATTGTGCAGAGTGCAGGTACGAGCCAATGAAATGCAGTTATCAATTAACCAGGAGTATATTTAAGTGTGCAGAAAGTGAACATACTATAAGTTCCAAAATACACATACCGTACATTGACTTTTGAATTTTTAAAACGTGCACTCTACTATAAAGCCTCCTATTTTTATATATGTTTTATTAGGGTTAGTTTGTTACTCATATTTTATTGTGCGTAATGTATTGATATTTTACAAATAAATATCTTTCTACTATTGATATATATTAACTGATATTGTCACTCTTATATATTTTGAATATCCATGCCTTGTTTACATGCTGCTGAAACAAAGCATTTCCCAGTATATCTCAAATCTAATATAAGACTTTAGCATTTCCTAAATATGTATACAGAGGATACGTGGAGTTACAGAAACAGTTACATTACATAATAGCCTGTAATGACAAAGTAAAGTCCAAACTGCAGACTGTATACCTCATTGTCCATTAAAGCTTCTTTGCCTACTCTCTGGCTCTAATGTTTGATCATGTTAGAATGTCCTGCTGTGTCTTTGTCTCTTTATGTAAAGTGCAGTGTGTTGCCTTGTTGCTCAATGTGCTCTTACTTCAACTCTCAATAAAGACATGTGATCCAGACTCAGAGGAGCAGACACAGGAGGAAGTGTACAGATCATTTACCAAAATAAAAGCACTAATATAACAATGAAACAATACTTTTCTACAAAATGAAATCCTTGCATTTGTAATCTTACCTTAATCTTATCTTGAGGTAAAGTATGCGGTAAAATGTACTTAATGTTTTCAAAGTGAAAGTACTCGTTCTGCATTCATGC
The DNA here is from genome assembly GCA_028583405.1 of Pogonophryne albipinna. NCBI lineage: Eukaryota > Metazoa > Chordata > Actinopteri > Perciformes > Artedidraconidae > Pogonophryne > Pogonophryne albipinna. The sequence continues at coordinate 8,860 of JAPTMU010000326.1, read as the reverse complement.
TGGAGCAGCATGTTTCTGGTGGAGTTTGAAATACTTTTATAACACAGTTTAGTATGAATGGTTCCCAACATAGGGGTCGGGTCCCCTGAGGGGTCGTCAGACGATTAATGGAAGAGAGATGTAGATTCATTTGACATTGACAGGCTTGTGTGTGTGTGTGTGTGTGTGTGTGTGTGTGTGTGTGTGTGTGTGTGTGTGTGTGTGTGTGTGTGTGTGTGTGTGTGTGTGTGTGTGTGTGTGTGTGTGTGTGTGTGTGTGTGTGTGTGTGTGTGTGTGTGTGTGTCTTACCTCTGCGAGGCGCTCTTGTATTTCTGCCTGCATGTAGACAAAGACAAAAGAACAACTGTCAGTGAAGTAAACAATCACATGTTGTGTCTTCGTGTTTAGCGGACATGTTGACTTTGCAGCGGATCGGGACAAAAGTCGGAAACAGTTCAATTTCAAGCGGAAATAAATTCCCTCAATCAATCCCCAAAAGGTTTCCTGTGTCTCCTGCACATGCTAACATTACTGAAGAGGATCTTTAACGCATAGTGAAACACAGAGGCAGCAGACACTTGAACAACTTCAAAAATCTAATTAAATCATCATTATTGTCATTTCCCTCACATGTGCAGGCAGCATGAGGGAGAACAGGGTGCACGAGGGAGAACAGGGTGCACGAGGGAGAACAGGGTGCACGAGGGAGAACAGGGCGCACGAGGGAGAACAAGGTGCACGAGGGAGAACGGGGTGCACGAGGGAGAACGGGGTGCACGAGGGAGAACAGGGCGCACGAGGGAGAACAGGGTGCACGAGGGAGAACGGGGTGCACGCGGGAGAACGGGGTGCACGAGGGAGAACAAGGTGCACGAGGGAGAACGGGGTGCACGAGGGAGAACGGGGTGCACGAGGGAGAACAGGGTGCACGAGGGAGAACAGGGTGCACGAGGGAGAACAAGGTGCACGAGGGAGAACGGGGTGCACGAGGGAGAACGGGGTGCACGAGGGAGAACGGGGTGCACGAGGGAGAACGGGGTGCACGAGGGAGAACAAGGTGCACGAGGGAGAACGGGGTGCACGAGGGAGAACGGGGTGCACGAGGGAGAACGGGGTGCACGAGGGAGAACGGGGTGCACGAGGGAGAACAGGGTGCACGAGGGAGAACAGGGTGCACGAGGGAGAACAAGGTGCACGAGGGAGAACGGGGTGCACGAGGGAGAACGGGGTGCACGAGGGAGAACAAGGTGCACGAGGGAGAACAAGGTGCACGAGGGAGAACAAGGTGCACGAGGGAGAACAAGGTGCACGAGGGAGAACAGAGTGTCTCTCTGATGAAAGCTCTCTGGTGTAAACATGTATTTTGCAGCAGGAGTTAATCGAGAGGCTCTAAACGCTCCATTTAATGTGAAACGAGCCAATCACAGCGCAGGATTCTGACCCTGAAGGATAATCACAGCTGTGGCACGTCTCCGCTGCAGGAAGCTGTTATTTTACACTCCATGGGTGATTTACTGTGGGGGGGGGGGGGGAGAGGTTGCTTTGTGTTTCTGCTCACATACAAAACAAAACAAAAAAGCATGCAGCAGAGAAAGCAGAGACAGGTGAGAGGGGTGAGTCACGGCTTTTCAGACAGGAGGACTATTTTCTGTGTTTGTTTTTCTCTTGTTTTTCTAGCTGTGCAAATATAATTAAATACAAAAATGTAAGAAAGAAACAAATAAACAAATGAATAAACAGATAATACTAATAAATAAATAAAAAGATAATAATTATAAAATAATAATAAGAAAAACAAACAAATGAATAAATATGAAATAATAACATTGTAATTATTATAATAATACAAAAATATTGTATAATTAAAAAATTATATTAATAAATACATTTATAATAATAAGGAATGTGTTCATAGTTAAAATTGATCAAATAAGAGAATAAATAAAATAAAAATTCTGTGAAGGTAAGACAAAATGAACAAATGCAATAATATCATAAAAAACATGTAATATATTAGGATAATAATGACCAAATAAGGGGCTGTTGCTCACTGAGTTTGCCTCTGTAATATTTCCATATGTTTTGTCCTTTCACCTCCCTGAGCACCATCACTTCTGATTATGTGAAGAGTTTCTCCAGATGTTGGATGTCATGCTTTGTGATGCATCACCTCAGGCTCAGTTGTTATGGTTAAATCTACACCGCCTACATGAAGAGCAGAAGCTCTGGCCTGCAGGAAAGAAGAGCATCTATTGAAATACAGCTGGGTGATAATGGAGCTACTGCAACACAAACACACAGAAATACATACAAAGAAATGTACATGGACTGCCCCCCCCCCCCCTCCCTTAGGGGAATTCATCCACAGAAAACACGCTGGACGCTGCACTAGGTCAGAAACCAGAGGAGACTGTGAAGTCCACCGCAGACGGACCACTTTTGGACAAAATGTCGTCTCCATTTCATACCTGTTTTTCATTTATTCTCTTATTTTTGTATAACTATAACGATCATATGAAGGTGTGCCTCGGAAATAATTGTTTACATTAATCGTGACCAAAGCGTTTGAGACCCGGCCACTTGCTCGCTAGCACCAGAAGCTAACAACAACGTTCTCCGGTACCGGTGCGCTCTCTCTCTCTCGTTCGCTCACGCACACAAAATGTCTCGTTCCACACACAGAGCCGAGCTTGAATGAAACACAGAGACCCAGACGTACTTGTACTGCTTCATATTATTTTCGAATCAATCCTTTTTCAAATTATGATTTCTTTTTTTTTTCTTTTTTTCAAAACCATTTTTCCTCCTGGTCTCTCGCCGCTCCCCCCCCACCCCCCCCCCCCCGTCATGCCTCTGCGCCCCCCACTTGAGAAACTCTGCTCTAACGTAATAAACACTGTGGTATTTGACTCTGTTTTTCTCCGCAGCCTCTGAACTGTTTCTCAGTGCGTTTCTGATTTATTTTACGCTTCACAAAACACTCTGATTGATCTCTATGCGTCCCACATTTTCTCGCTTTCACTTTAATTTCTCCCTCCGTCTATCTTCAACAAAGCATTTTATATTTATGAGGTTACTTTGGAAAAACAACACACACTTGAAAATATAAAATAAAATCTGAAATATCAGATCCACAAAGTGACAGATGGAGCTATATGTGTGGAAAATAAATAAAAATAGACAGATATCTGCGTCTGTCGTTTTGCAGACAGTTTGCTGCTGCATCGAAATGCTCGGCTGTTACCACGGCAACAAGAAGACGACACAAAAAGAGAGAGAGAGAGAGAGTATTTATTTCCCTCCAAACAGCAAAGACTCCATTGTTTGGTTCGTTTCCATCAGGAGGGAATTAATGCAATCAAACGGGAGATAAATAAAGGTCACACACACACAGACCCACACACACACACACAGACCCACACACACACAGACAGACCCACACACACAGACCCACAGACACACAGACCCACACACACACAGACAGACCCACAGACACACAGACCCACACACACACACACAGACCCACACACACACACACAGACCCACACACACACAGACCCACACACACACACACAGACCCACACACACACACACAGACCCACACACACACACACAGACCCACACACACAGACCCACAGACACACAGACCCACACACACACAGACAGACCCACAGACACACAGACCCACACACACACACACAGACCCACACACACACACACAGACCCACACACACACAGACCCACACACACACACACAGACCCACACACACACACACAGACCCACACACACACAGACCCACACACACACACGCACCCACACACACACACAGACAGACCCACAGACACACAGACCCACACACACACACACAGACACACGCACACACAGACCCACACACACACACGCACGCACACACACACACACACACACACACACACACACACACACACACACACACACACACACACACACACACACACACACACACACACACACACACACACACACACACACACACACACACACACACACACACACACACACACACACACAGACCCACACACACACACAGACCCACAGACACACACACACACACAGACCCACACACACACACGCACACACAGACCCACACACACACACACACACACACACACACACACACACACATTTGTCATTCAGGCTTGTTTTGGACCTTTTTTAATTATTTCCTGCACTTTCCATTCATTTTGGTGTAAAAACTTTCAATTTAAAACGCCAACACGTCCTCCAACACAACAGGTTGTTTGCTAATAACTCCTCAAAGAACATATATTCAGTAAATGTCATCTTAATTGTCCCACTAAAGGACATTTGAATTTATCTGAACACGATAAACACCAGAAAACACTCCGACATGTCCGAATTGACCAATCAAAATCGAGTATTCAACTTAGCCATGTAATAATAGTATGTAGTGTCTCTACTGGGACATGTCTCCATGCTTTAATGTTCAGAAAGATCTTTATTGTTCTCATACTGCCTGTGCTGCAGCACCTCTTTTCACCCTCTTTCATTTCATTTTCATTTCAAACCTTTATTTATCCAGATGAATCCCTTGAGATCATTGATCTCTTTTTCAAGGGAGACCTGCTCCACATGAAACATAGAAACATAAAACAACAGAACAACAAAAAGGACATCTTACAGCATCATTACAGGGATTACAATTTACAATAACTATCCACATGAGCAGGTACCAACAGCTTCCGATTGAGTAGCATCCAACCGAGCTTTAAAAACATTTAGTGGCACCAGATTGTTCAGTTTCCATTTAATTTGCAGACTATTCCAAGACAGAGGAGCTGCGCATCTAAAAGCTGTCTTCCCTAAGACAGTCCTAGCAGTTGGCACATTTAATAAAACCACAGCATTCGATCTCAGGCAGGAGCCACTTACAATTTTCCGTGAGATCAGGGAGCAGATATAAGATGGAAGTTTCCCTAACATGGCTTTGTATATAAAAATGTACCAGTGACTGAGCCTCCGTACAGTTAGTGAAAGCAAACCAGCCCTTGCATACAGGGTACAGTGATGGGTTAATGCTTTACAGTTTGTCACAAATCTTAGTGCGCTGGGATACGCAGCATCTAACTTGACCAGGCAATGGGCAGGTGCATTCATATACATCAAATCACCATAGTCCAGCACAGGTAAAAAGGTCACACAGCCTTTTCCTGGCCTCAAGCGAGAAACAGGACTTGTTCCTGTAGAAGAAACCTAGCCTAACCCTCAGTTTGTCTGAAACCAGAGCCCAGTCTGCTCTGATTGGTTAGCTGGCCGGCTCTGTTGTGATTGGTCCACCACTTAGAGATGTCCCGCCCCTTAGCCTATCACGTAGAATATGTTGGAGCGCTAGCCAATAGGAGAGCAAGTTTTCCGTAGTGATGTCACTATGTTCTGGAAGAAGGTGATTTGAGCCTTTGCAGACCATTTACATGCACTAAAACCTTAAGGGAAAACCCCCAAAAAGCAGAAAAGGGACTCTTTAAAGACCCCCCTTGTCATTCGGCATCTTGTTTCAGTTACTTGTTGGCAGCAGAGTGGAACCAGCAGAAGTTTGTGTGTTGGTTGAAGAAGTCGAGGCCAAGAGAAGTGTTTCATTTTCCTGTAATAAACATTGGCGAGTGAACGTGTGATCTGTCAGCAGTGATTCAATGAGGTGTAAAAATAAAAACGGAAGAAATCGAATCACTATTTTTTGTTTCAATGCAGAATCATCAGCAGGAGAGGACTCTTTAAAGTAGAGACACTACATACTGATATACACCTGAACATCAGCAGGAGAGGACTCTTTAAAGGAGAGACACTACATACTGATATACACCTGAACATCAGCATGAGAGGACTCTTTAAAGTAGAGACACTACATACTGATATACACCTGAACATCAGCAGGAGAGGACTCTTTAAAGTAGAGACACTACATACTGATATACTCCTGAACATCAGCAGGAGAGGACTCTTTAAAGTAGAGACTCTACATACTGATATACACCTGAACATTAGCAGGAGAGGACTCTTTAAAGTAGAGACACTACATACTGATATACACCTGAACATCAGCAGGAGAGGACTCTTTAAAGTAGAGACACTACATACTGATATACACCTGACCATCAGTAGGAGAGGACTCTTTAAAGTAGAGACTCTACATACTGATATACACCTGAACATTAGCAGGAGAGGACTCTTTAAAGTAGAGACACTACATACTGATATACACCTGAACATCAGCAGGAGAGGACTCTTTAAAGTAGAGACACTACATACTGATATACACCTGAACATCAGCAGGAGAGGACTCTTTAAAGTAGAGACACTACATACTGATATACACCTGAACATCAGCAGGAGAGGACTCTTTAAAGTAGAGACACTACATACTGATATACACCTGAACATCAGCAGGAGAGGACTCTTTAAAGTAGAGACACTACATACTGATATACACCTGCACATCAGCAGGAGAGGACTCTTTAAAGTAGAGACACTACATACTGATATGCACCTGAACGTCAGCAGGAGAGGACTCTTTAAAGTAGAGACACTACATACTGATATACACCTGAACATCAGCAGGAGAGGACTCTTTAAAGGAGAGACACTACATACTGATATACACCTGAACATCAGCAGGAGAGGACTCTTTAAAGTAGAGACACTACATACTGATATACACCTGAACATCAGCAGGAGAGGACTCTTTAAAGGAGAGACACTACATACTGATATACACCTGAACATCAGCATGAGAGGACTCTTTAAAGTAGAGACACTACATACTGATATACACCTGAACATCAGCAGGAGAGGACTCTTTAAAGTAGAGACACTACATACTGATATACTCCTGAACATCAGCAGGAGAGGACTCTTTAAAGTAGAGACTCTACATACTGATATACACCTGAACATTAGCAGGAGAGGACTCTTTAAAGTAGAGACACTACATACTGATATACACCTGAACATCAGCAGGAGAGGACTCTTTAAAGTAGAGACACTACATACTGATATACACCTGACCATCAGCAGGAGAGGACTCTTTAAAGTAGAGACTCTACATACTGATATACACCTGAACATTAGCAGGAGAGGACTCTTTAAAGTAGAGACACTACATACTGATATACACCTGAACATCAGCAGGAGAGGACTCTTTAAAGTAGAGACACTACATACTGATATACACCTGAACATCAGCAGGAGAGGACTCTTTAAAGTAGAGACACTACATACTGATATACACCTGAACATCAGCAGGAGAGGACTCTTTAAAGTAGAGACACTACATACTGATATACACCTGAACATCAGCAGGAGAGGACTCTTTAAAGTAGAGACACTACATACTGATATACACCTGCACATCAGCAGGAGAGGACTCTTTAAAGTAGAGACACTACATACTGATATGCACCTGAACGTCAGCAGGAGAGGACTCTTTAAAGTAGAGACACTACATACTGATATACACCTGAACATCAGCAGGAGAGGACTCTTTAAAGTAGAGACACTAAATACTGATATACACCTGAACATCAGCAGGAGAGGACTCTTTAAAGTAGAGACACTACATACTGATATACACCTGAACATCAGCAGGAGAGGACTCTTTAAAGTAGAGACACTAAATACTGATATACACCTGAACATCAGCAGGAGAGGACTCTTTAAAGTAGAGACACTAAATACTGATATACACCTGAACATGTACAGTGAACAATGCCAGAGTGCTGTGGGACCATAATGCAAAACCCAGTGGTCTGCTGGGGGGTCACTTGAATATCCGCAGTCTTGTACCCAAAAGTGATCAGATGAAACATCTCTTAACAGACTCTAACTTGGACTATTTATATTTGTCAGAGACTTGGTTGAATAAAAACTCCCCATCCTCAGCCATACATATTCCTGGCTACAATGTTTTTAGGAAAGATAGAGCTGTGGGCAGGGGTGGGGGGTTACTGTTTTATATCAAAGACCACATATCATGTAATGAGGTTCAATGCTCTGCTGAGAATGAGCTTGAGCATATCTGTCTTAATGTTAGCCTGTCACCACAGATGTCTTTCATTCTCATTGGAGTGTACAGACCACCATCTGCAAAACCTTTTTTTTATTGACAAATTACAAAAAATGCTTAGAGAATGCAGTTCTGCCAAGGAAATAATATTAATGGGTGACTTCAATGTTAACTGGAAGGACAAAGCAAGTAATAAGGCACTAGAACGGGTATCTAATCAATCTGATCTCACACAATTAATTAAGGGGCCTACTAGAATAACCACATCCTCAAAAACCCAGATTGACCTGATTTTCAGCAACAAACCTGAAAGGGTGATAAAAACCTACAATAGTATCACTGGTCTGTCTGACCACAACCTAACTCTCATAGCCAGAAAGCTCACTAAATTCGAATTCCATTTGAAACCCAGTACAAAATCTTACCAATTAAGAATACCCAAGAGTGATATTGATGAATTTGACAGGGAAATTAAAAACATTAACTGGAGACAAATGTTATCAGGTACACATGTGGATACCAACACACATGCCCTTATGTCAACAATCCAAAATATATCAAAACGATTCCTCAGGATAAGCCAATCTAAAGCCAAAAATAAACACACCCTCCCCTGGATTAATAGTGACTTCAGGAAATCAATGAAGGAGAGAGATAATGCTCTAAAGCTCTCTCTTAAATCAAATGTAGTGACTGACAGGCATATATTTGTGTCCTTACGAAACAGAGTTACAAAGGAAATCAGGGCAGCTAAATCCAACTTCTTTGTTAATCTCATTCATGAATCTAAGGGACATCATAAAGAAATCTGGGACTGTCTG